>PISW01004884.1:0-149502 GCA_004023785.1 Mungos mungo
AAACATTAAGTGGATCCTTCTGTTTTGTGACTTCTCTTCTAATGTACAATGAACATCATTATTTTAGATTTATGATTTTCATGGAGATATAAGACTTCAATCAATAATCATCCATCTGGCTTAAGGAAGATCTATCAATAGTCATCTATCTGATGTAAGGAAGATCTATCATTTAAAAAGTAGACAAATATATAAATCATTCCAGAAGATCTGTTATATGTTAACTTTTTTGAGAAGATGAGTTCAAATGTCTATGAAAAAAACTAAAAAAATATTATACTAATACTATTTGCTATACTAATTACATTTGCTCTTACAGTACAAGTTTTAGATAAAGTAGAAAATAATTTTGAATTATGTGTTTTGTTATATCTCCTGATATATTAATATTTTCAAGAACTTTAATGTCAATAAATACAAATAAAGCCAAGCATTGTAACTAATTTTAATACTGATTCATAAAATAGTAGATGAAATAAATATTAAATCTGTGCTGTTATGGGCACTTGGGTGGCATAGGGCCTAGTCGTTTAATTGACTTCTGTTCAGGTCATGATCTCATGATTCATGAGTTTGAGCCTCATGTTGTGCTCTGTGTTGACAGCAAGGAGCCTGCTTGAGATCATCTGTCTCCCTTTCTCCCTGCCCCTTCCTCCCTCCCTCTCCCTCTCTCTCTCTCTCTCTCTCTCTCTCTCTCTCTCTCTCTGTCTCAAAAATAAATAAATAAACAAACAAAAATTATGTTGCTAGTAAGATGACAATCATACTCTAGGTTCTTAGGGTCCTTGCCTTAGAATTTTTCCTTCTTGAAATAAAAAAAAAATGTGGAGTGGTAGTTAAGTGTTTTATTTCTTTCAGCAAAAGTTTTATATATTGATTTTATAGGATTCAGACATGATTAAACCATTTTGTATTTGCATATATTTATATTATCTCCATGTTACCATTCTAGACGGATTTTTTCATTTATAACTTCTTGCAGTGATACATTCCTAGATGCATTAAGACTCTATTTCAGAATTTATAAGCCACTATCTGCATTCTACAATTCTATGATTATTCATAACTCTTTATGGGTTTGGGATTGTTTGGTAAATTTTGGCCAATTCATTACCTAAAGGGATGCACTTAGTTTTGCCAAGTCAAGAAATTCTGTTAATTAAATAGCTTACATTTTCAAGAAAGGAAGGAAGGGAGGAAGGAAGGGAGGGAGGGAGGGAGGAAGGAAGGATGGACAGACTGTATTTTTATAGCCGCCTTTGACTTTTCTGAAAGAAATGGGCAATGCTGGAATGGTAAATGGCAAAATTACGTCCCAATGCAGAACAATGGATTATAACTTAGATGCTTGACTTATCTTGCAATTCTTATAACCAATCCATGAGAGCACTTGCTTCTTTGATCTAAATTCAATGCCATACAGCCCTTCAAAATTTGAAGGGTTGAGATAACTTCTGTAATTGAACATTTTATTTAAGTGTGCTTTTGCACTTGCATTGTTCCCTGTGAATGTATTTGTTTTTGTTTGTTTCCTTAATTAGATTATAGTAAAGCCAAAATGAAAAAAAATGGCAACTACACTTGGTGAAATCATTTCTGGTCTCTCAGTACTTCTGAGAGACCCTCTTTCCAGCTTTGATGTCCTCTCTTTTGAAGTCTGGCACCTAGACTCCCTCACAACTGCCCTTGAACTACTGGAATCATTTGTTCACAAGAAGAGAGGTTCTAAAGTACTTGAGAGTCTAGTTCATACTCACATCTCCAATGACTGACTACTGCTGGAGCAGGAAATCCCTGCTCCTTGTCTGGAGTTGGAACAAATTCTAGGCATAAAGTATACTCCAATGTTCTGCTGCTGCACGATCACATTGAATCTGGGGCTTTGCCTAAAGTCACATGTGTTCTTGGCATCTTTCTCTCTCAACCTGTTTCTCCCACTCCCCTTTATGTTTTTTTTTTTTTTTTTCCCTTTTTGGAAGCAAATTCTTTAAAATCCCCTTGCACATGAATCCTCATCTAAGTTTTTTCTGGAGCACCCAACTTGTGACAATAATATTAAATTTTTATCTCTTCCAAAGGTCAAGCACATTAATGTTCCACATTAATTAATATGAATTCAGTGATAAATATGTGCTATAATTTAAGAATGGAGAGTATATTAGTGTTATTGCAGTGTTAGGTCAGACTGACAGTGACATCAAGCTCAAAATAACTGGATTCAAAAAGAGCAAAGTTTTTGAGGCACTTGGGTGGCTCAGTCGGTTAAGTGTCCGACTTCGGCTCAGGTCATGATCTCACAGGTTGTGGGTTCAAGCCCCATGTCGGGCTCTGTGCTGACAGCTAGCTCAGAGCCTGGAGCTTGCTTCAGATTCTGTCTCCCTCTCTCTCTGACCCTCCCCTGCTTGCACTCTCTCTCTCTCTCTCTCTCTCTCTCTCTCTCTGTCTCTCAAAAATAAATTAAAAACATTAAAAAATTAAAAAACAAAAACAAAACACAAAAAGAGCAAAGTTTCTCTCTCACATATGTATGAGCAACATGGGGTTAGCATAAATTTTTTTGAACACTAGGGACAAATTATCCTTCTATTTCTATCTCAGGTGAAGGAAGATTTAGGCATTTCAATCACATGTGTGGAGTGTGCTTTACAAACTTCCAGAAGATACGTTAGAAAGTGGAAAGCGTTTCCTTAGTTTAAAGATACTTTTCAATAGTTTAGAAGATCACCTTTGGACTGAGATTATCGTAAGGATAAACCTTGTGGCAAAGAAGGAAGAGAAATTTACTTTAGTTTGGGTGGTCATATGCCTAGCAAATTTTGACAAGGTGCCTTAAATGGAGAATAATGGGACAATGAATTTTAGGGAAGAAAGAAAACAACCGACTTCATCTTTTCTCTTAAGTACTGAATTTACCAGATAGGAATGTTTTAGACATTACAAATATGGCAATTAAAAGTATCTCAAAGACTTCTTTATAACCAGTGAACTGTACTTTTGTTATTTTAGTTTGAAAAAATAGTCGAAAATATAAAAATACGATAAATTTGAGGCAAATCTAAAAGGCATGAAAGTCTGTGAAATGGCTGCAGATGACTTTTAAAGCTACTCAGTGTATCCTGGCATCCGACTCATTATCCCAAAAGTCTGCTTGAATGCAAGATTTCCTCTCCAGTAAAGATTCATTCTTGTTATATGACTCTAAAGAACTGTTTCAGCTTCTTAAATAGGTAGAATTGCTGGTCTCCTTTGTGTTGTGATTTTGCAGAAAGATTCCCATGAATAAATATTTTGAAACCATCAACTCAGGTATCTAACATTCAGCAAGTCTGTTTAGAAATATGTTTACTGAGAAAATTACCATTTTATGTAGAAAAAGAATCTGTATCTAGGGATGGCAAGTGTTCAATTTCAGTCTGACTTCCGAGAGAGTCTCAGAAGCCCTATCACTAATTCTTTCATTAGGTTTGGAGAGAAATTTACCTAATTAATATAGTCTATTAAATAAAAATATGGTTTAAAAGAAGTTTAGCTTCTTTCCACTGGCTTTTTAAGAGCTTTAAACTCCATGAAGACAAGGGTTATGGAATCTTTTACATTCACATTTTATCACCAGGACTTAAACTAGTGACTGGCCTGAAGTAGAAATGTGATGTTTGTTCAGTAAAGTATTACTACAGAACTGTGTTAATGGATGAGGAGTGGATACTAGTATTTTAGATTATTTAGTGATCCAAAATAAGAGAAGGAATAATCTCATTACACTAGCTAGGTAATTCCAGTTGTCAGAAATCCAAACAGTGAGCCTAGGTCTACTTCCTCTGTAAATATTAAAATCACTTTCTTTTTGACCCAAATAGTAGAGGAAACTTGAAGATGAGAACATACATTTTCTTTTTGTTGCCGTTTATTTATTTTGAGAGAGACAGAGAGAGAGGGAGAGAGTATCCCAAGTAGGTTCCTCATTGTCAGTGCAAAACCCAATACAAGAGTTGATCCCAGTAACCATGAGATCATGACCTGAGCCAAAATCAAGAGTCAGATGCTTAACCAACTGAGCCACCCAGGCACCCTGAGAGCATGTGTTTTTTTTAATGCTTGATGTCTGTTTTCTGTGTGTCACTCTAAAAAACGTAGAACTTGACACCATAACTGTATTAATGTATTCATAGTGTTATAGACACTTTCATGACACAATGGAGGGCTTAGCAACTATTTTTAAATGAATAAATAAAAGTTAAATGAATGAAAGGCATAATAAAGCTAAAAGAACTGGAATTTTTACTGGCAGTAATAAGAAATACATGTTCAGTCTCTCAAAAGTATTCTATGTTCAGCGGAATACTTTCTCTGACATAATAGATGCTACTTCAGCTTCCTAGTGAGACTCAACTTGTGTTTTGCAGACAAGACTCCAGATCCACAGACAGTATGTGTAGTCAGATTTCAGAGGTAGAACAGTAAAAAGCACTAACTGGTCTGTGTATTAAGTCATATCATAGAGTTAGAATTCAATAGAGATTTATCTGGACAGAGAAGATTCAAATAACCTATGACAGGAAAATGTAAAATGGAATTAAACAGAGCCAGTAAGAGTCTAAACCATTGGGAGAAAAGACCTAGAGAAGGACCCTCCAATGTTTGAAGCATGAAATACAATCATGCAAACTGCATTATCTTCACATATTTGCATACCTCCAAAATGTGTTACATTTGTAGTGTTGTCTGTAGTTTCTAAGAGATTGCAATATCCACCTGTCCCAGCTTATAAATAGCAAGTAGATTTGGGGGGGGGGATCTCTTACCTATATCTCTAAACCCAGTATTCACTCTCTAACAAGTTCTCTGATATGATTCTATGATACAATGCCAATAAAATAATCAGCCTTTCAGTAGGGATATCAACTACAAAAAGGATTCAAGTTGGGAATTTATAAATTCATTGAGTAGCAATATGGATGCAAAAGTCTGCTTCTGTTTAAAAAATAAAATCAGCCATGGCTTTCCAATGTTGTTATATATCTAAATGTTGTTATTTGTGAGAAATAAGAATAATGTGATTATCAATTAAAATGTACTAATGATGTAGTGATCACCTACTATGTGCCTGGACCACTTCCTTGTTTTCAATCTAGGCAGAACTTCACTGATCAGCTGCTGATTACTTGACATAATTAGTGTGACTTATGCATATTTAGCTTGTTCTTTTGTTTACCTGAAAGATAAGTAAAACACTTATAGAATGATTATAAATTTAAAATAAAACAAAAAATGTATCTAACATATGCTGCTTTCTAAGTACTTGGAGAATCATGAAATAGATATGTTCCAACAGTTTTAGAGTGAGCTTTAAATTTTCAGTTGAACAATTGAAGATGGATTAGAATTGTTTGAAAACATAATCTCTTTTTATTGTAACCAGTGATAGAAAAAGAGAAAATAATCCAGGTCATTAGTTTTATCCTTAATTTTTACAACTGGAGCCAATTATGACTGTATTATTTGACCTTATTTTGCTATCACAAATAATTTAGAAAGCAAGTTACCAAATATTAGAAAATTGTGCAATTGTTGCTATTTTCATTAAAACCTGTGGTATACTATTCTTATAATTCAATATCAAGGAAAGTAACTTTTACCTCCAAAATTATTTTTAGAGGTTTTCAACATACTGAAGGAAGTATAGTCAATTACTATATCCACCATATAACATTTGCTTCAATAATGCTATAGCTCTTTAATGAACATAATTCAAATTGATTTTTAAGCATGAATTTTAAAGATACTCTTATATTTGGATTATTTTTTATAGAAGACAAAATAACTTAAGATGAATACAAATGTGATCAGAGATGTGTAATGGCCACTCAATCATAATCGCCCATGGTGAGAAGGAATTTCATGGAGTGAGAATCAAAAGGCATTGCTTGTCTTCCCTTAAAATGAAAATCTACTGGCCAGAATGAGGATTGGTTGCTCACAGGCATGCCTCAATTCACTGAACAATGACTATGCTTTTATGGCAGAAATTCAAGTCAGACGAGGAACTGAAAGAGAAATCAGTGGGAAGTAACTGTACTTCCCTGGAGATGATGAACTTTGGAACTGAGGTAAGTTGAGGAAAAAGGGAAATCAGGCATCCTACTGTATCTGCAGCAAGCATTCACACTGATAATGTAATAGATATTGATGCCTGCCCACAGAGATGAATGGTGGAAGAAGAAAAGAGACATTTTTCAGCTCTTCTTGATTCCAAATCATTCTTCTCATGAGTACTGCTTGAAAGCTAATAAAATGACTCAAGGATACCATTACCTCTGGAATGTATCTAATTGGATAAATGGCAGCAGGTCATGGTCCCTCCTGATGGAGAGGTAGTTACAGTTATGTCATATGTTTGTTTAAGGAAGCTTTATAATGTTCAGTGAATTTTGTTACTTTTGAAAGACTATGATAATAATGCTTTTATCCTTATTTCTTTAGCAATGTATTGGTATTTCAAGCACTGTATCCAAAACCTATCATATTCCATTATCAGCGAAAAACTGTAAAGCAACACCTACCTTAAAGTAAGGAAAAGCAAATAAAACCTTTGTGTTTCCTATAATGATGACCTAGTAGAGTTGTTCTTCAGCACAAAACTTTAATAACCTAATTTTAGTTTTGTTTCTACAGAATAATTTTCTTTATGTTATCTACTGGGTAAGTATATTACATGACTGTGTGAAAAGAAACTTTGGATGGGTGCTCTATGTTATTTTAATATCTAACAAAAATTAGTCTTGTGGTTAAATTTTTAACAAAATATAAGGGTTTTCTAATACAAATCCAGTCAAAATATATGATGTGATGGAAGAAAATGGGCAATTTCTATAATCAGAATAGGAACAATATTCTAGATTTTCATAATCTTACTCCTTTTGAATTCTACATACTTTTTTATAAGTTCAAATTCTACTTCATTTTCTGATTGATTTACCAGATATTTTATCATTTTGGATTTGATATTGTTAAAATAGCTATAAAAAGAAGATGAATGATGATTTTTTTTCAATTTTAAATGGACACAATTGTTTTCACTTTTCAACATTATAATTGTAAAATATTATGTTATGTATAGCACTTGAACTAGGCATATGATATTCTAAAATTATTTTAAATCAAATTTTAGTAATCTGAAACTTGTGGAGGTAATTTCATGTTTTGATATTAGTGAAAAAGTGAATAATTCTATATGCGGACAGTATCCTGTTTAAATGAAACACAGAATTCATGCTTGTGTGTACAAACACACGCATGGATGAGAAAGGTAGCAACAAATCTCACAAATAATGCCTTCTAATCAAATTACATTATAACCATATGACTTATATAAATTATTTATTTGGTAAAATTATACATTTGGCATTTTATTTTGCACTTGTAAGTTGTTTCAAATAGGACTAAAATTTCATCTCTGAGAGAATTAAACAAGGGAAATTGACCTGTGAGTCACTTAATCTTGCAAGAGATTTTTTTTTTTAACCTGGTAAATAAATGGGCCCAAGGCCAAAATATCACCAACAGCCAGGGGGAGTGAGGAGGCTACAGAGACACCTGATAAAGATATAAATTTTTACCCACTGTGCACACATGGTATCGATGGTGACTATGCCTTCATGGGGATGTGGGGGGCTAAGAAAGTTCTAGCTCCATCTGGGAGCTTTCTATTCTATCTTCTGCTTAATATGTAGCTTAATAAATATAAATATGCTTCCATATCCTCTTTCATAATGTAAACCTACTTATATTTTAACTATATCTGATGCCAGTTTTTCCATCAATACAAAACGGACCCACCTGGAAGGTGACTTTTATGTGTGTTTTATGATCTGGAATTATCATTAACATAATCCAAATAAAGTTTATCAACCATAATACTCTTAAAATACTCTCTATAGAAAAGAAATAAAAAGGAAACCACAGCTTATTTTCTATTACTTCTGTATTTTGCCAAAGGCTCAATCAATATTCCTCAAATACATATATAAACTGATGAATAAGTTAATATATAAGAAAAATTCAGTTTGTTCCAAGCAAAAGAGTTTGCTCTTTCCATCAATGAAACACAATATATAGGTATTTTTAAATGTCTTGAAATCCCAAGTGATATATCAAAAAAAAATAAAGTTTTCTACCTTTATAAATACCAAGAAAGAAAATTTGTCTTTTCTTCAGCTTGACTATGGGCTCTTGTACAGGATTACAACAATTGAATCTAGTTCTGGCATTGTAATAACAAGAGTCAATTTAACAGGCTATTTAATTATTTTTATCTTATAAACCTTGTATATATTTTCTCAATTCACCAAACTTTACAATGATTTAGATTAAGAATCTATTACCAATAAGGACATTTATATGTAAGTATAAATCACCTAGGTTGCCAATAAAATAATGTAAGCAAATAAAACAGATATGGAGTTGTTCTAATAGTTGGTCTGTCTATGGATATGAGATTATATGATAATATGATTAACAGCCATGACAAAATACAAATATTAAAATACATTAATTACCATTTCAGGAGTATTTCCTTTTCATATTCTAAGACTAGTAGTGCAAAGGAGCATTACACAAGGCCTGTCCTTTGGGCTTTTTTAAAAATCAAAATACTAAAAGAAAAAATGATCAAATCATTTAATAATAATCTCATATCTATGACAAATTTTCAACATATTCCTACAAATTCTGTCTCTAGGCTCACATCTTAGCTTCGACACTATGATATTTTATAGAATTATCTCTCTGTAGAGGCCTAACTATAACTTTAGCTTTCTTTAATTCGTTATAGTAGCATAGATTATAATTGTGTTTAAACATGGACAGTATGAAGCTAAATTCCATCAACCTAGGGTCACAAAGATCACAACCTCAATTTTATTGCGATTGTTTTGCCAATCCTTTCTGTGACCCTATCCTTGCACCTATAACTGAATAACTGTGGTTGAGCTGAATAAACAAAACAGACTTTGTAAAGTGAAGAACAGACTTAAACTAATCTTTCTTTTCCCATGGTTAAAAAACCACAAAGAGAGATCAAATGTCATTGTATATACTATGTTTTCTGAGGAACAAAAAAAGCATTTAACTCAACTGGAATACTATAAACAGAGATTCTGATGAAGATTTTATTATACTTTAGGATGACAGTAGTCAGCTTTTTAGGAAATTTCTTTTATTCTGCAGATTGTCTAAGACCTTATTTGCATAAGACTACAATTTAAGGATTTGGCAAGTATAAAATTCTGTATGCACTCATCAGCAGACATTAGTGCTTAGAGTTTAAAGCCACAAAGTTTTTGATGATTACCAAACTTGGTACTTTTGAGGGTCATCATATAATTAAATAAATATAATGTGTTACTATCTTAAAAAGAAATTCCAACAAAACACCTCTATTGTCTTATTTGTAATTCCTTGTATAGCGCTCAATACAACCAAGAGTCTCTCTGGATGCTGAATAATTTAACAATGGAATTGACCTTTTCCGAGGAAGAACCACCTTTACAATTTAACCTGTCTCTAAAAAGTTAAGATTTCGTGTTTTAAGAGTGTGGACTATGTATTAGGGTAGAAAAGGATATGCTCTATGACAAGCAATGTAAAGATCTCTATAGCACGGGCTCTGTTTTGAAGGCACCCTGGGATCCAGGCTGACAGTGATGCTACCGCATTGTCATAACTACATTTGGACCATGTGGGACACCTCATTTGCTGCAACATGGAAAGACAAAGGGAGAACGAAATGTTTACTTTTCCCTATGTCCTCTTCAAGTGACCTACACCATTATCATTCAGAGCTCACTGACCAAAATAAGAAATATGGCTTTGCCTAAGTAAAAGGAAGACAAAAAAATGTAGTGGGGAAAAAAAAATATCTGGTGAGTACTGTCACTGCATTAATTTGTACAGCACAAACAGAAAAGGGAAAAATAAAAAAAGAAGTTATAATTTATAATATAGATGTTCCCACACTAAAAGGCAAAATGATTTAAAACATAATGTAGTGCTTTAAATATGCAAAGTTATACTCTAAATTTACATGTCTGCATCCTGATTTGGCTAATAGTAAGTGCTTAACTAAACTGATTTCATAATAGATGCTAACTCTTTCACATAATACTCTGGATGATTTTCTCAAGATCCCTGTGGCAGAAATTTAAGAAATTATCTGTTCTGTGATTGAAGATGTCCTAAGAGAGAACACAAAGCAGTTTTCCCAAAAATTTCTCCTTAACCCCCACAACGCTCAACCTTCCATACTGACATGTAGAACTATAAATCATTTTCAACTTTTAATTTATAATGAATAAATTTCAAATTTTACAAACTTACAAATACATTTACAAATCTTATCTATTATTAAATACAATCACCTCTAGTAAAATAAGACACGAAGCCAATATGAGCTCTTGAAATTGGGAAACACATGTTTGTGTTAAATAAATCAGTTAATCCTTATGGATGGGCACGAGGCCAGATAAGTGGCAGAAATGGAGATGAAAAGGGTAGAGAAATATGTTGATATGGGAAATCTCTAAAAGAGCTCTTACAAATTAAAATTTGTAAGCATCCCTTAAGAAGAAATCTATAAAGCTGCAAAAATACAACAACCATGGAACTTTAATAATAAAACAGTGCAGGAAAAGCAAGCAAGCCTTCACATGTGGCCTCTAAGAATATAAATTATCAAAGGGCTGATTTGGAAATAATCACATCATTGTTATCAAAATTCCTACACTGCACATTGCACTATCCCAATAACTCATGCACATTTGTAGAAAAATGCACAAAGAGGCTCAACATCGCATTGATTTTATATCAAATGTCATGAAGGGGTTTAGGACAGCTGTCCCCTCCCCAGAATATGTCGCTTTGGCATGGTGATTAATTTGAGTTGAAGGTGCTTAAGGATTCTGTGTGCTCAAGAGAAACTTTTATCCCTCCCTTAACCCACAGAGGTACCTGATTGGGGAGGGGGTGATTGTCCCAGAATAAGAGTTGATAACATAAATATTATCTGAATGACCCATGTGCAGTGGCAAAGGAACATCCTAGTGCCAAACATCTGCTCTTTTCATCTCTCTGGGAAGTGCATTCCTTTCCCCTGAAGTCCCAGATGCCTGTCCCCTTCTCCTGAGTAGAGGAAGACATATATATCTCACTTTGCCTAGGTCTGTGTGGATTCCCCAGCACTTATGCTATTAAATGTAATTCTCTCAGGGCGCCTGGGTGGCTCAGTCGGTTGAGCTTCTGACTTCGGCTCAGGTCATGATCTCACAGTTTGTGGGTTCAAGCCCTGTGTCAGTCTCAGTGCTGACAGCTTGGAGCCTGGAACCTGCTTCGGATTCTGTGTCTCCCTCTCTGCTCCTCTCCTGATTGGGCTCTCCGTCTCTATCTCAAAAATAAAGACTAAAAAAATTAAGGTGATTCTCTCTTGTTGATCTGTCTCATGTCAATTTGATTCTTAGTCCATCTAGAAGGATATTTGAGGGGAGAATAATTCTTGCCCTGCAGCAGTCACAAATAACTTCTAAAAAGAATAAAATAATGAGGCATTATTATATTGAAATACTACCAAGCTGTTTTTAAAAAAGTTGCATATAAAGTAACTTTATGTGGAAATACGTCTGGCAAGGAAGCTCACAAAGGCATAAGGTTAAGTGGTAGAAGCTCATAGTAACAATACTATCACAGCTAATACTGGGTTCTTTCTCTATATGGAATATGATTATATACACCTCAAGTGTATTACACTTACGCTCTCACCATGACTATGCAGTGTAGATAAAATTGTAACTCTCTTTTTACAGATGAGAACACTAAGTCTTGGGGGGATCTTTCTGGGTCTTGGTTAAGACTGCAGAACTAGTGAACAGTGAAACCTGAAAACAAGTCAAGGCAGCCCATTCCCAGTCTGCGTGGTTCACATTTGGAGATTATCTCCCGGTGGGGGGGGGGGGGGGGGGGGGGGGGGGGGGGGGGATGGGAGGAGGAGAAGGAGACACTTATTCCTATTTATATGGGAAAAATTCCTGTAGCTATACATTTAAAGCACGAATGTTTAAAAAAAAAGAATAGTAAGATAAACATTGAAATTCTACCTGATAAACCAAAATATAGACTTCATAAAATCTGCCACTGTATCTATTTTATATGCTTTCTTTTCCAGCAATGGTGCCTTGTTAAGCATCAGGTAAATACTTGTTGCTGGTTGGTGAGTCAGGGGCGAACTATATCCACAGTGCTCACCCCTCTGTAAAGGAATGTTTTTGGCGAAGCACGGTGACATGCTTTACTTCTTTTATGTTTTGATATTTAAATTCTTAAAAATGAGACTATATTATTACTTACATAATTGTATGCTATATTAATGGATTTGAAAACTATGTGTAATGACAAGCAAGTTAGAGTTTCTTAAATGTTTTAAGTTTCATGTCACCTTAGTGTGTAAGATTTTAAGACCATTAAAAGAAATACATAACAACTTAAAATTTATTAAGGACCTGGTTTACTCAATTTAATAA
This sequence comes from Mungos mungo, assembly GCA_004023785.1. Classification (NCBI taxonomy): domain Eukaryota; kingdom Metazoa; phylum Chordata; class Mammalia; order Carnivora; family Herpestidae; genus Mungos; species Mungos mungo. The sequence continues at coordinate 12,567 of PISW01004884.1, forward strand.
GCAGTTAGACATGAACCACTTAATATATGAGTTTAGATGTTTGACAGATGTCTTGGATTCCTGTGAGAATTTAGAACACCCTGGGCACCTTTTAAGTTCACCAAGGCTTGGGTGGGGTTGGGAGGATGGAACATAACTTTAATGCATTTGGGAACCACAGGTGTATAACAACATTTAAATTCCTTAAATAAATATTTTAAGTGTATATTTTTATCCTCATGTTCATGGACACAAGCTTGCACGCAAATTTCTTTCCTTAGAACATCAAGCCTGCTTATGTTCTGCATTTATCTCTCTTATAATTATTTATTTATAATTTTAATCTCAAATATGCTTTGGGGGATGTTCTGTTTGTGAAGAAAGTAGTGTAATATTTTTGTACAAAAGCAGCTGAGGGAAGAGAAGTGGAAGGAGCCTATCATCTGTTTCCCTCCTAGAGGTCAAACAGGTGCCGGGTACAGACAAGGCCATGTGGGGGCAACAGCCTTGTAGGCACTTGGCCACAGAGTCTTTGGCTGCCGGAAGCACCTTTGGTTACTCAAGAACGAGAAAGGTGTGGCTCACAGAGAGCATGTGTCTCAGAGCTCCGTTCAGGGTCCCCAGCTCCAGAGGCTAGGACGGGGTAGCTTCGGACTTCGGCTGCAGCACCTGCAGGACCAAAACCACACACAATACACGATTCACCTAAGAAGAGGTTTCAATGTTGTGCAGGTTGAAATAAAACCGCAGAGCAGTTTTAGGGGATGTCCATGGAATTTTCTGGGTTTTGGAGCAGCTAATTGCAGAGAACGAGTGGCAGACCGAAGGCTACAGGCAGACCCTAAGAGCAGGGAGATGGCCGAGCCTGAGATGGCCCGTGCAAGGCTAAGGGGCCTCTGTGGGGGTCTTTGATGCAGCTGCTATAGACCTGGAAGAGCAGAAGCAGGAGACAGTCTGAGGGGGCAGGGGGCAGGGGGCCAGGGACCCCAGCCACAGAGTAGCGAGGGATGGGGCCGAGGGTTACGATAAGGCCAGGGAGGAGCCATTCAGGGCGGCCACACCATACAGGAGACTGCAGCCACTGAGGAGTCCTGGGTCCCTGCAGCATCATGGCTGCCATGGCCCCACACCGGAAGGAGGCTTTGAAGAGTAAGAATGTGAAACGCTGCAAAACGCAAAGTGTAATGGTGAGCAGGGTATTATTTTTCTAGACTATGATGGATATCGCGAAAATTTTAAACTCAAACAAGGTATATTTTAAAAATCTTAATGTAAATTGTTTTAACTTAGAATTATGTTAAGTAACAACAATTAAATAATTAACAGAATTAGATCTTTTTTCGTGAATAATGTTAATATCAGTGCTCTTGGCTAATGTGTTTTTTTTTTAAGTTTTAATGATAATGATTTTGTGAGGGATACTATTTTTTCTTGACCTGAATATAACTGGCTATTTTATGATGAGTTTTTTTCTGTTTTTAGAAAAATAGGTTAAATGTATATACTTCTTTAGAATGCGGCTTACTGTTTTCATGACATATTTATTTCTACATCAATACTTATAATGTTAACACGTCAAAATGAAGTATGAGCTTGATAGCATCCATAATAGCTTCTTGAATAGTGACTGTTATAAAAATAAAGACAGAGATGCTGGAGACTATTTCACATTTTATTATTTTAAAAATGTATTTTTCCTTATAATGTGTCATATTTTTACGATGTGGAAAAGCCATAAGCCTGCCGCCACATAAGACTTCCCCAGAAATTAAATAGTGACTATATTTAATGACGACATTGACACAAAATAGCTTTTTGAAAATCTTACCAGTTTTTCTATTACTAAACATTCTGTATCGGAAGACAATTAAAGACAGTAAAAATATGATCCATAACTGATTCATAACTTAATAGGAGTATATACACAAATGAATTAAATTCTCTGTAAGTACTCCATGAGACATTAAATAAAGATGATCTCATCTTCCTCACAAAGTCAGTGCCATGGGGTTAACTGAGGTAGACCTTTTCACTAACATCTGGCACAAGAAAGTCATTAAACTAATAAGCACTTAATTTTTAAAAATTGTTAAGTGTTTATTTATTTTTTGGAGAGAGACAAAAAGACAGAGCATGAGTGGGGAAGGGGCAGAGGGAGAAAGGGAGACACAGAATCTAAAGCAGGCTCCAGGCTCTGAGCTATCAGCAGAGAGCCCAACGCAGGGCTCGAACTCATGAAATGTGAAATCATGACCTGAGCTGAAGTCGGATGCTTTACCAGTTGAGCCACTCAGGCGCCCCAATAAACACATAATTTTTTAAAAGTTTAAGTAATAAAATGCCATTTTATAAAGTTGCAATTTATTCTTATTTCTGATAAATTAAGTTGTTCATGTTATTTTGCTTAACTCCCTGACATTTCACCAACATTTACTCAGGAAAATATTTACCAGTAATTTTCTAATGTGTCAATCACTGAGGTAAGCACCGGAGATATATAACTTAGCGAACCCACCATGGAGCTTCTTTTTCCAGTATGCGTCTGAAAGTCAGGGATACAGAAAATCAATTACACACAAAATATGATAGTTGAGAGAGTGATCAATACGGTGATAAATTAGCAAGAGAAAACTGGTGAGTGGGAATTTACCTTAAATAAAATTGTCAGGGTAATGAGGGAACATCTGAATTAAAGGCTTAATGATGAAAAAGAACCAGTCACATATACATCCTAGGGAAATACATTCCCATTCAGAGGAAACAGGAGAAACAACGCCCAAAAGATGGCAATTAAGCAGACATAACCAGAAGTAAGAAGAATGCTAATGTAGCTACAACATGGTAAGGAAGGTTACAGAGGTGTCACTGCAGGAGGCGGCAGGGATCAGATTTTTAAAACCGTGACAGAAAGGTTGGATTTGCTCAAATTCCAGTAGAAAGCCTTTGGGTGATTTTAATCAGGTGGTTGACACGATAGAATCTATTTAAAACTGCAATCCAAATCCAACTAATTGTCAGGCTCTTGGACTAATCTAAGTAGGAGATAATGGATGTATAATAAATAGAATTCGAGGAGACAGAGGGAAATAAGCTCCTTTGGGAAGTACTTTGGAGGTAGAACCAAGAGAATAAATTTCCTGAAGGCAGTACATGAACAGACACATCCAGGGTAATGTTTATGCTGTAACAGAATGCTGATTCTATAACACGAAAATGGAACAACAGTGGGCTGATGAAAGGAAGTGGATACAGAGAAGTTTAAGTATCCTGCTTCATTCATGTAAAATATAGATACCTATTACATTTCCAAAAGAAGATTCTGAGTAGCCTGTTGGGTCTATGGATCAGTGAGTCTGGAACTCATAGGAGATATCAAGATTGTCACTATCAATCTGGCAATCACCAGAATATAGGTTATTTCAAAGTTTTAAGGATGAATGATAATATAATTATTTAAAAAGAAAAGAAAAGAAAAGAAAACAAGCCCAAGTTGAAGCCCTAAAGCAGTCTAGTACTTTGACCCCTAAAAGGAGAGCCTAAGCAGTGGCTGGCGAGTAAAGCAAATAATCAAGATATTCTATCGTCACTGATGTCTGGGACTGGAGATTTTTCAAGAAATTGAGGGTGGTGTGCAGTCAAATCAGGCTGAGAGGCAAATTAGGATGAAAACACTGGATTAATCTTTTGTTAGGTTTAAGGTTTAAGGTGCTGGTACCCTTACTAAGAACTCCTTCACTGACGTGTTGAGAAAGACAGCTACAGAAGAGTAAACCAAAGAAACAATGAAAAATAAGTTATATGCAATATTTGTTGTATTAATCATATCATCTGGGGGGAAAATGGACTTTAGATAAAGGTTGTGGTAGTCAACTTATTTTTAAGGTAACACATCAGTTGATAATATAAAATAAGAATTGTAGTTATCCTGCTTACAAAAATTCATAAAGGCAAAGTTTTGTTCCCTTTTCCAGGATTAAGTACTGCTCACATTCTTTACAGTTCTATTCACTTATAGCCTCTTGTATATATTTACCAAGGGAAAACTTAATTGTAAGCAAGCTTATATTTGCATCATTTAAACAGTGCAAAATAAAAATATAATTTAAATGATGTTTTAAAATAAAAAGAATTCCCATTCATTATCAAGGAGTGTTTGGTTTATTCACTGATAATGCGTTATTTGTCAAGACTCAGTTCTTGGTAATTTGGGTATACTGCTGTAAGGCAATCCTTTTGGTAATTAAAATTGCTTGTATGTGAGTATGTGTCCAGGGACAGAGAAGGAGAATGACACACACAGAAAGGAAGAGAAACAAAGAGAAGAGAAAATAAGCTTTGAGAACCAATTGTTTAAAATGACTATAGGGGTGCCTGGGTGACTCAGTCAGTTAAGCATATGACTTTGGCTCAGGTTGTGATCTCAAGGTCTGTGGGTTCGAGCCCCATGTCGGGTTCTGTGCTGACAGCGGATTCTGTATCTCCCTCTCTCTCTGCTTATCCCCTACTCATGCTCTGTTTCTCTCTGTCTCAATAATATATATATATATATATATATATATATATATATATATATATATATAAAGTTTTTAAATAAAATGATTACAAATATTGCTTATGTAAAACATTAATATTTAAATACATTTTAAAGAAGATACATTTTACCTTTCCATACTAAATCTAAGCCAATTTTTAAATGTAAGTGATACAATTAGTAACAAGTTGTAGACTGCTCAGTAGAGTTCAGAAGATAAATATTAATGTCAGATGCTGATTGATTCTGGAGTATTGTAGACCATTTTATATATCATATTTTTAAAAAGATAAGCTAAAGATAGAGATGAATACTAATCATAAAGAATATAAAATATTCATTAGAAGAGAAAGACTAATTCAAATTCAATGACTCAGTGAAGGCACATGAAAGATAAAAACATCAATATCCTTTTTCAAATATTTAGAGGGTCTTATAGAAGACATTTGGCTTGCTTTATTCAAAATGGTCCAATGCAAACTCAAAACAGTATGGCATCACATTTTGCCATTACATTTTGTATTGTTACACTAAAAAAATCCTCTTACTACCAGATGGTAACAAATGGGTGAAGTTAATGAAGTAAAATCACCCCCCTCCCAATTCCACACTATTGTCCTTCATGGAGATTTTGTGATGACTTCGTTAAATTAGAGCCCTTTCATACTGATTCAGTGTTAGGGGAGAGGAAGGAGATTGTGTGAAATTGTTAAACCAGAACTGTGTTTAAATGTTTGCCTGCCATAAAACTTTAAGCTTAAGCATCTATGAAAAATTCAAACTTTCTGTGAAAGGAAAGATAATTTAATATTTCCTGTCACAAAAGCATCTGTACACACAGAAACATTTGGAGAAAACAAAGAATCAAAACTTGATTCAAAACAAAATTTTCTAATGTTAAAAATTTGAACTATATCATTAAAAAATAAGACTCCAACACCAGATAAATAAATGGCCAAATTTGTTTTAAACATTGAACAGATAAAAATCAAATACTAAACATAATTTGGGAAATAATATTATAAGGCCTACTTGTATGAAAAAGATAAAATTAAGAAATTGAAATCTGGAATTTACTGTATTAATTATAGCTATCATTAATTTAAAATATATAATCCCAATATATCTTTATAAATATAATAAAGTATATTTTAAAGACTTTTACCAGGTTTTCTAAGCATGTATTATTGATCCCATTCAAAAAGGAAAAGAAGGATCAAAGTTGTTTGATATTATTTTTGAGGCCACACAGCCAGAGCAATCTCATTTCCATTTCATTGCATATTGTTTATCTCATCATAAAAACAAAAACATATCTCTTTTATTAGGCACATTTGATTTTTTTTTTAATTAGCAATGGCTTGTTCAGGAATCAATATTCAAATCCAATAGCCTATGACCTACAAGAAATATTTTTCTTTAATTTTAAAGAGTACATTGAGTAATGGACAATTCATTGTTACTTGAAAGTGATAGCATGTCTTAAAGTATATAGTATTTTACTTTAGCTTTTGATTTTTGCAAAAATAGACTTATGGGTCATAATTGATTACTGAATGCAAAAATCTTTTCTATCAATAAAAAAAAAAAACAACCTCCAAATGAGTTAAGTGGAAAGCTCTCTTACTTAGATTTAGGAATTAGAATACTCTAATACCCAGGTTTGTTTTCTGTATATGTTATACTTGGCATTTTGACAGTTGAGTCCTAAGGTTTATTTTTAAAAGTTCTAATAATGACAAGTTTTTATTAGTGAATTAATAGATATATCAGTAAACCAATAAAGAAATCAGTAAATTAACAGAGAAATCCTAGCATTTCTATATGCTTAAGTTAGTAAATGCTAGTTGGGCCCAAATCCGACTTTTTCATACAGATATATCTATGTTATAAAAACCTTATAGGGACATGGTCTCACAGTTTGTGGGTTCAAGCCGCACATCAGGCTCCATGCTGACAGCTCAGAGCCTGGAGCCTGCTTCGGATTCTGTGTCTCCCTCTCTCTCTGCCCCTCCACTTCTCGCACTTTCAAAAGTAAATAAAAAACATTAACAAAGAAATCTTATTAAAATATGTATGTTAATAAAACTATATAAAATATATATGAATATGTAATATATATGACTTAAATTTATAGACTAAAAATAAAATGTATATTTTAAATATGTATATATTTAAATATATAGTCTTCCTTCATATACTAGTCTTCTGGCTTTTATAAACTATAATTCCATTTTCAAAATATGTTTGTGTTAAAGCTTGTCATAACACTCTGTGCAAAGTATATTTATATTTAGTATAATGGAAAACAATAGTACACACTGTTTTAAAAAGACCTGATTAATGTGCGATCTATGGATTGTACAAATTATACAATATAAAAATATTTAAGCTGCCCACCTGGGCAGATATTTTCTGCTTTCTAAAACAACATCACCGTCTCTCATCTGGACCATCTGAATAAACTCCTGAATGATCTCCTCATTGCCATTAAATGTGTCACCTCTGCTCTCTTCTCCAAATGACAGCAAGAGTGATATTTTTAAAAAGCAAATTTATTCTTGTTGCTCTCTCGCTTAATACCACTCTGTTCCTATTAAATGTTGAATGAATTTCAACATAACCAGCAGAAAGACTCTCTTACTTCATCTCCACTTAATTTCATGGAACTCTGCCTCATTCATTAATCCCTAGCTACTTTGATCCCTTTTTTCTGATGGTCTTTATTGCTGCAGGGACTTTGCACATCCTCTCTCTATATTGTGAGTGATCATTCAATCCTCTTCCTTCACGTCGAAGCCTCAGATTTAGTATCACTTATTATTTCAGATGAGCCTACTTCCACTTTTTTGGTGCTTCCATAGGTTATCATTTTCTCTCCTGTAGTTTGTTTTAACTTCATTGTTGGAAAATAAACAAAAATGTTGTGTCCCAGCACTGAACAGAAAACTAAATGAGTTAGGGAAAAAGTCTTACCCACTGCTGCTTTATCGCTAAAGGCTAGCATATCATGTGACATGAAGTAGGTACTTAATACATTTTGGTGACTGAAAATAAATTTCAAGTAGTCTCAGTGCTTTGTTTTATATACTTGTATTACAGATTTGGGGTAAAAATTTAAATTTGGAGGCTCAAAAGTAAAAGCGAATACATTTATATAGGCGTATTGTACAGAAATACTATAATTTTGATGTGGTATAAGCAGACATTTAGCTCTTTTGCTTCCGTAAGAATACAGTATTTTCCAACTACCTAAGCATTTAAAAGAACTTGTTAGGGACACCTAAATGGCTCAGTTAGTTGAAGCTCCAACTCTGGATTTTGGCTCAGGTAATGATCTCACAGTTTGTGAGTTCAAGCTCCATGTTGGGCTCTGTGCTGAAAGTTCAGAGCCTGCTTGAAATTCTCTCTCCCTCTTTCTCCCCCTCTGCCCTCCCTAAAATAAATAGACTTTAAAAAAAAATAAAATGACTTATTTAAAAATCCACGTTCTCTCATAATACCAAAAATACATGCATTCCTGTGTTTACTGTAGTATTATTCACAATAGTCAAGATACAGAAACAACGTCAAATATCTGTCAGTTGGTTAATGGATAAAGATGTGCTATATACACATACACACATCCACAATGGAATATTATTCATCCATGAGAGAAAAAAAAAGGATCTTGCCATTTGTGACAACGTGGATGGACCTGGGGGGCATTATGTTCAGCGAGATTAGTGAGACAGAGAAAGAAAGTGTCCTATGTTCTCACTGATATGTGGAATCTAACAAAATGCAGAACTCACTGAAACAATAGAATCCTGGTTATCAGGGACTGAAGAGTGGGGGAGTTGGGGAGATGTTGTTTAAGGAGACAAACTTGCAAACCACAGATAAATAAGTTCTAAGGATCTAATGCAAAGCATAGTGATTATAGTCAATACTACTATATTACAAACTTCAAAGTTGCTAAGAGACTAGTTCTTAATTGTTCCACTGCAAAAATCAACATGGGAGCGTCAGGAGGGCTCAGTCAGGTAAGCCTCTGACTCTTGAATGTGACTCAGGTCATGATCTCAGGTTCCTGGGACTGCACCCTGCATTGGGATCCCAGATGACAACACAGAGCCTGCTTGGGATTCTCTCTGACCCTTTCTCTCTCCCTATTCCCCCGCCCCCTATACACATATATGCACATGCTCTGTCTCTCAAACTTTTAAAAAAATCAGTATGATGTATACCTTAAATTTATCTGTCAATTATATCTCAAATTTTAAGTGGTTTCTGATGTTTATTTATTTTCAACAGAGACAGAGCATGAGTGGGAGGGACAGAGAGAGGAGACTCAGAATCCAAAGCAGGCTCCAGGCTCAGAGCTGTCAGCAGAGAGCCAGACATGGGGCTCGAAACCATGAATGGTAAGATGAGGACCTGAGCCAAAGCCAGACACATAACCCAGGACTGATCCACCCAGGTGCCCCAATATATATATCTCATTTTTTAAAAAAATCAGGGTTTCCTTTCTTCTTGTTTTAGTCCTTTCGTTTTTATTTTTGGTTTTTATAATATCTTAGTATTCTTTAAATTTTTTTAATAGTTTATTGTCAAATTGGTTTCCATACAACACCCAGTGCTCTTCCCCACAAGTGCCCTCTTCCATTACCACTACCTCTTTTCCCCCTCCCCCTTCAACCCTCAGTTTGTTTTCAGTATTCAATAGTCTCTCAAGTTTTGTGTCCCTCTCTCTCCCTAACTCTCTTTCCCCCTTCCCCTCCCTATGGTCCTCTGTTAGGTTTCTCCTGTTAGACCTATGAGTGCAAAATGATTAACTACAATTCTCAAAGCATGAAAAGCATTTGGACAAGCATCAGTATGTTTTATTTTACATTGCTCTAATATTAGTGCAAAGACTTACAGTGAGTACGTAATGAAAGCCGCTTAGAAGGAACAAATTGAATTAAATCTGTATTTGCTTTTTAAATATCGGAGGTTAACTAAATTTTAAATTTTGCCATCTATGTACCATAGCAGAGAAAGCAGCATAAAAAAGAGCCAGAAAATAATTATCTAGGTCAATTTCTTTAATGATACAATTTATCAGGCTTACTAAAATGTTACCCTGTAGGAAAAAGTAGAGTTGACATACCAATATTTCACTGGCATTATAGTCTTTGGAAAATTGCCTAGTTTAAAAGTAAGATATTTTGGTTATGGTTGATTAACCTATTTAAACAATCTTTGCTAGTATATGTGGCTTGTCTTTAGATAATCTAAAATAAATACATAAAACAAACAAAATATATTTTCCTCCTGTGATTCATTGCTGTGCATATTTTTATTATTTGAAATGCACAGTATTGTGGTTTTTAAGCTAATTCTATTCTGGATTGAAAGCATTTTGCATAGAACTGACTCAGTCACTTTCCCACTGTTGCAGCAGATTGATTCACATGTACAAAGGAGAAGCTATCCATTTGGCCTTTTTATTGTTTTGATTGTATTTTGGCATTAAATTATTTATAACATATTTTAATGCAAATTTATTTGACTTATGGAGCTGATTCTAAACATTGTGAAAGGTTTACGTATAACCTTTACTTAGCCTCATCAATCCCAGTGTTATGCTGAATAAAGCTATGTTTATAATTACTATTTTAAATCCTTTGATGCAAATCATGTTTCCATGCTCATTAATTCAAATAAATATGTCTGATAATAACCAGAACTGCCAATTCCAAACATTCTACCTTCTTTATCCTAAGGACTTCATGAATATAAAAAACAAGCCATAGATAAGATTTGTTATCATATTCATTTTAATGCACTTTTTTTGGAGAGCATTTTCATTCTTGTTTATTATAATTACAAATGAGTTTTCCTAATTTATAGATCCATGAGCTGGTGAACATTAATCTCTTATGATTTTTGTAACCTCAAACACAAGTTTAACTTTCTGAATGCAGACATGCAAAAAAATTTTATGGAGTTAAACGTGGCTTTTTCTCACTGCATTTTATGCTAAACTCTAATCCACATCCCTGCAGATTTTATAGTTATTTATCTATATTTTTGGAGGCAAGCAACACAAAATGCCTTTATATGGGATGAGTCACTCCAAAGAATGTGACTAGAGACAGCATATTAGTACTGCTTGACAAAGCAACTTATTATTTAAGCCCAGAAAAGGACAAGAAAATGTATTTGAGTGAAAGGGAAAGGCAAGGCAGACAAGGAAAAACATCAGTGCAAACTATAACAACCAGAAAATGGGATGAAAAGAAACACGTCGAAGTTCTAGGAGGAATACCAAATATGGGGACAGCCTGCTGCACTACTTATCAGCTGCACACAGGCCACGCTCCTCGAGGAAATCCAATTTGTTTAGAGGAAGTGACCACGGAGATAGAGCCAGGCAAATGATCTGAAGAGCCCTGCAACAAAACATACCAGGAGCTGCCACTAGGCTTTGTCATTCTTAAGAAACCACCCACTCTAAAATGGCACAAAGAATCCCTAATTCGGTCAGAGGTACTATTATAAACCGTATTTTTAAAAATTATGTAATGGAAAAAGGTGCTGACAACTGAACTAGTAAATTCACATTTTCTCAAGTACTGAACCCTTTAAAAACCAAAGCAGTTTATTCTGAAAGATTTTAAATATACTCTTGAACGTTTCACAACATCCAATTCTAATTAGGAAAAATTAAAATCAAACAGTATGGCAAGAGGTATTTCAGATGAAAATTCAAAAGTTAAAAATAGGCTATATGGACCACAGGATTGCGTTACTTCAGAAGACAAGAGAGACACTGACGGGAATTGGGTGGTAGGTCAATAATCTATAAAGGAATCACCAAAGTTGAAGAAAGTGAGTGGCAGGGACATTATCGCTCTCATCTTGAACATAAGAAAAAATGATGTGCACCAACTAAAACAAGAAAAGTGTAGCTTAAAGAAAATAGTTTACATCAAGGAGGTAATTTTCACAGTATAATAATCTTGAAAGTTGGCCACAGAATCATAAAACCACCAAATTTCAAGAAAAGAACATCTCTCAATACGATGCTGGGTTAATTACAACCACTGGAATTTGATGAAGACTGGTTTGGGGTCGTAGATAAGGTTTTCTCTCTACTTGTACCAGTTTGCAAATGAACCAGGAGAAGCTGTGCTGTGGAATCATGCAACCAAAATATTTTCCTTTACCACAGGTTTCTTTCAGTTCTTATTAACTTGGTTAGCCATTTCTATGTCTTCTGTAAAATCACCTGAATGCTGCCTCTATTGCCCATGCCCAGTGGAGATTAATTGCATCGCAGTTGCTTAAAAGTACTACAGCATCAAAAATTCTTAAAAGCATTTGCAGGCTTAATGTTGTGCAAAATGATCTATTAGCTATAACTAAATTTAAGCTTATGTTGTCTTCATGATGAAATAGAACAGTTTTTCAGCTTGATGGAAAAAATGCACTAAGTATCCTAGAAGTAGCATTTTCTCTTGTGTGTTAATATTCCGACAATAAAATTGTTTTTATAGCAATTAAATAGTTTTTCATGGTTTCTTTTGTCTATATTGTTTCCACTTATCTTATTTCATGATAGGATTGTGCAAAACCATTAAATTTCACCTCATCTAATGGAAATATAATTTCTAATGAAAATACTTGAGGTGGTTAAGACATAAAATAGGTAGGAGTTAGTTTACATGGAATCTAAAGTGTTTAAAAATATTTAGAAATAATTGACTTTATATGCATGTATCCAATCTACTTGTGTTTATTCGATGCCTATTATATGCCAAGCACTATTTGGAGATCTTGAAATGTATCTCTGAATATGGCAGGCAGTGTTCTCTCCCCAGGAAGCCTGCATTCCAGTGAGTAGGGACAAACAGCAAACAAAATGAATGAGTCATCAAATCCCCATGTGGAAAATACGAGTCTGTTATTCATATTCTGCACATAATTCAGATAGGGTGATGTGACAAGGGGTGAATGACAGGGGTGCCTAGGTGGCTTAGTCAGTTGAGCTTCCGGCTCTTAACTTCAGCTCCGGTCAAGATCTCAGGGTTGGTGAGATGGAGCCCTATATCAGCCTCTGCCCTGACAAAGCAGAGCCCGCGTGGGATTCTCTCTCTCCCCTCTCTCTGTTCCTCCCTGCTTGCTCTCTGTCTCTCAAAATAAATGAATAAACTTTTAAAAAAAAAGAAGTCAATGATAAAGGTACACGGTTCAACATGGGAGAGTTGTCTAACAAAGCCGTAAGTATACTAGGATGAATAATAAATAAGTGGTCACAAAAAGTACAGAATAGAATATCATTTCTAGAACAAATTAATACAATTTTTGTGGCAGATATGCCAGCTTATCACCAGGTATCATTTCTGTCTCTCTTCACAGAATTCCTTATGGGGTCTCTTCTTCTGAGTAAGCTTTGCACCTAATTTCCTTTCCCCCGAGGCACGCATATGTGTCTAAATCTGTGCCAGGTATGTGTAACCAGAAGTGGCATGGAGCTGATGCCAGAACACCGCCCTATTGATAACCAGCTGGTGCCCTTTGACACATCTTTATCCCTTCCAACACTTGTGTTTGCCAAAAAGAAGAAATGGCTCAAATTAAATTTTAACTGCCATGTTGTACCATAAAATCAGGAGTCTATACCTTTATGGTGAAGCATTTAGTGGAAGAATTTTTATTCCTTCCCCATGAGGACCATGAGAATATCATGGAACACAAAGCATCACGTCGGCGATGAACTGATCACCAAAGAGGTGTCGCAGGAGAAAAGAACCACCATGGTTCACTCAGCCTTTTCCTCAGACAACTAAAGAAATTCCTACTTTATTCATTCATATAGGATTGTTCAACTATAATAACCCAGAAAGTGACTTAGGTAACTCTGCACTGGAAAGAGTAAAGAAAAAAAAATTAAGTGTGTATTTGTTATACCTGACAAAAATATCAAAGATTTTGTACTTCTGGATGAATCACTGAGCTAGTGTCACCAGACACGCCTTCTGTATGAAAACAGAGAACACTTGCAGGCCCCCAACTAGGTAGTACTACTGCTATATTTTGAATAGAAGGGGAGGGTAGCTGGTTGACTCAGTCAGTTAAGCAGCTGACCCTTGATTTCAGCTTAGGTCATGATCTCATAGTTTGGGAGTCTGAGCCCTACATCAGGCTCTGTAATGTCAGTGTGGAGTCTGCTTGAGATTCATTTTCTCTCCTTCTCTCTAACCCTTCCCCATGCTCTTTCCCTCTCTGCCTCGAAATAAACTTAATTTTTTTAATAAAAAAAGATAACCTTATGAATAGAATGTTACTTGACTTCAAAGTGTAATGTGATGACTACCTTGAAATGAAACTAGTTGGGCATGAGGGCAGGCTGTATGGATTAAATATTAAGTGGAAAGAAACCGACACTTACTGATCACTTAAAGTGTTTCGGGAACATTAACGTATTTTACTAAATATCAAAAGTATTCTGAGAGGTAGATGTTGTTTAACCTATTTGTAGCCAAAATTAGTCAATCTAAGGTAATTTAAATAAATTTTCTAAAGTAATAGCATAGAAGAGTCAGGAAAATAATTGGAACTGATTTACTATCTCTTTATTCAAGATTAGCCACAAAATGGTAGTGACTCCGTTCTTTTTTTAAAACAATCCAACCACTCATTGTAATAAATCAAGACAGTAAAGACTAGGTTGTGGAGGATGTCTATGAACATTAAGGAATTATAATTGCATATTTGTCACTCTTATCTATAATATAAATCACCTACCCCTGAAAGAATGTTTTAATGTATTCACTATTTAATTTCAGCAATCTCAATTTCTGTATCTATAAAATTTAGAAGATGATAGGACTAATGCAGGAATAAATATAATAATAAAATTGTATCAGAAAATGACAAGTTGTTTTATTAACCAGTATTAATTTTAATTTTTCTATAAACTTAATTAAGAGGATATAATATTTTAGTTCAAATTAAAGGACATAACCAAAAATCAGCAGAAATCAGAGGGAAAGATTATTTTTTCCATTACTAGAATCACTAAGCTCATTATATATTACACATATTGACCCAAACAATGTTTCACTAGCTGTAACTATGTCAAATAAGTACCTTGCAGTGTTAAACACAAACCAAAAATCTTTTATTTTTTTCTAGTGCCCAAAGAGAAATATATCCTCTATGTACTTTTCTTCCATTAGTTTCTTAGAGAAATAGTATTTTAAAGCTGTTTCTCTATCTCTCTGAGATATATTTAAATATTTTTAAAAGCCAAATGAGTCTTTTGCCACTTGTGAGTTTTAAAGGCATCTTTCTAGGGGGATATTTGAGAAGTCTATTCAAAATGTGACCATCAAGTAGGGTGGCACTCCAACGGAAGGTTAGCCTAGGCACTTGATTCCAAGTAGTATCTTCTGCTAGTTACAAAGACATTAGAAATTTTATAGTTCCTTTGAATAAAAAACAGCATGTATGTAATTGATCCTATCTATCTGGCTATACGATAGGGTGAGACTTCTTTTGGTCTTTGTAATCTCTTCAGCAGATTAACCTGTGATGCACATTATAGTCTGGCTTAATGTTTATTCAGTGGTAAGAATTGTTTTGTTCTTTTATTTTGTTGGTAGGTTTATTGGGTTGGCAGGAGATTATGTTTTTTATTACATTTCTTCAACAATTTGAGAAGATGGAATTGGTCTGACAGTTCCCAACTTGAGCAGGCCAGCTGAGGGTTTTTTGGTAATATAACAAATCAAGTAAGAGATCTCAAACTATAAAAGGTCTCTCTTCTAGCTCTGTACTTTCTGAAATAGGAGTCAGACAAAACATGCTCTCCACATTCAAGATTTTATGGTCAAGTAAACATTGGTAATATAGGCCCTGAAAATCTGTCAAGACCACCATTAGTTTTGATGATATAAATATATGGTAAGTTAGGAATGCATCTTGGGGGCTTTCTTGAAAATGGGCATATATCTCTGTCACATTTGGAATAGGTAAACATATATGAATCTAATTTTGCAGCAACCTAAGGATGGCGCCTCTGATTTGGATGAAATAAGGTATTTATGGGAGTGCTTAGAAGGGATTTGTCTAAAATAAAGAGAATGCAAGTATGTGTATGATGTATATCATTCTAAGAGCAAAGTTAAAAATCAGATAGAAGAAAATCCTGAGAAAAATAGAAAGGTAAGAATTAAGATTATTTTTTCTTTACAGAACCCCCCTCCTTTTCCTACTGTCCCCACTTTCTTTTATCCTGTTGCATCTGTTACTTCTGTCCATTCCTCAAATCAACTCCTAGGAAGGAGGAGTAAAAGGAGCTTTTAGGTGAGTGTGTTTTTTTCCTTTACAAATCTCCCTGCAAAGGGGATAGGTACACAATGTCTTTAGCTGGTAATCAATTACTTGCTTAGTTGGGGGACACACATTTATGAATTTCATGCCCTAGCTCTGAGTTCACTTCATGTATTAGCCCAGTTCCATCTACAAATATCCTTTGAGACATCAATGTGTCACGTAGCAATGAAGTAGAAATGAAAGAGATGTGATCAGAGAATAGTTGAAAACTTGGGATAAAATACTGTGCCCCTACATGAGGGCAATCAGTTGGACAGTAGTTACACTAGACACTTTGAAAAAGGTAAACAGAGCTATTAGGTAGAAAAATAGTAACAGAGAAAAACTCAACACCATAAATTCTACATTGTTTTCATCTCAATAGGAAGGAAATCAGCCCTTCCTATTCCAATTGCCAATGGAGCTGGTGCCACTGAGAGGTTCCCCAGGTCTCCGAGGTAATTCACCTGCCTTATTCACCTGCTGATATTACTAATGTTTTTTTTTTCCTTCCCCCTATGCTCTCATGACAACTATTCACACTCAAGTTACCAAAAAGGTGGTAGGATAGCAAAGCTACTCAGTTTAAGGATAACAAAGACAAGTAAAAATAGAAACAAACAAAAATACAACATTAACTTCTGAGTTAGAACTATTTACTCAATATAATCCTTAAGGTCTGGTGTTCTCTGAAGGCAGAAAAAGAAGAAACAAACACTGTATATCATTATTGCAAGAGGCCAGGACGCTGGAAGATGGATAGTTGAAAGAGACTCCTGCAAATGCAGAAATGGCAAGAACAAGGGATTCAGGAAATCCCAGAGGAATAAAACTCTCAGCTAGAAAATAATTGTCAATGGCTTAGGTTGATGGATTGAGGGTATTTCAGGGGTAGGAAATAGTGAAATATGTTTCAATATTTTTTATGCTACCCTATCCTTGCTTTTTCTGGAAAATACTGGGGTTATTTGTTTCATAATTTATTTTTCCCTTTGGAATGATAATAAATCAATATTATTTGGCATTTTGATCAGCCTTCTACTTTTTTTCTTTGTTACTTTTCCTTTTTTTCCTGTAGTTTTCACAGAAATAGTTTCCTCTAACAGAGGAACATGCTTTCTTTCTCCTGATTCATCTGTAAACCAAATGGGGAGACATTTGCTATACAAAGACTTCCGTCCATATTTTGTACTCCAGATGGAATGCTTACGTAGTTCCCTAGGGGGTTAGGGAGGACATCTAATTTGGTTATTTTGTCCTTTCTGAAAGAAAAAATGGTATGGTATAGAGTGTCAATCTCACACTATGTTGGGGAAAATGTCCTGAATGAAAGGAAATCAATATTACTTTGGGCCCTGACAAATAATGATACTGGTTTAATTCAATTTATAAAACTACTACAGATGGCTAAGCAAAATGATTAGCCATGGCCTTGTATAAAATAAAACCCTTTCTCAAGTGTTCAATTAGAAAGAGTAAAATAGTTATAAAAAATTAGAAAACAAGGAGTAAAAAGGGAAGTTACTCTGTAATTCTCTCATGCTCCCAGTGAGGAAGGGAGGTAAATTTACTTAAGATGGTCACCACATACCCACTATATGAATTCATTAAAGATCTTAGTAAATAAATGTGTTGCTCTAATAACTATTGTATTGTATATATTGTAACTATTCTGATTTTGGAACCATCATCTCCAACCTTTTTCTCTGTAGTTGATCTACATTCAGTTTTCTATTTCTCCCTATTCCTCTAGGGGATGACTCACAGTTTTTTTTTTTTTTATTTAAATCTAAGTTAACATATAGTGTAATAGTGATTTCAGGAGTAGAATTTAGTGATTGATATCTCTTATATTTAATACCCATTCCCATTCCAACAAGTTCCCTCCTTAATGACCATCACCCATTTAGCCCAACCCTCCAACCAATATCCCTCTAAGTAACCCTCAGTTTAGTCTCTGTATTTAGGAGTCTCATGGTTTGTCTCCCTGTCTCTTTTTATCTTATTTTTCCATCTATTCCCCTATGTTTATCTGTTTTATTTCTTAATTTTTGAGTGAAATCTTACATTTATCCTTCTCTTATTTCACTTAGCATAATACACTCTAGTTCCATGCATGTTGTTGCAAATGGCAAGATTCCTGTCTTTTTTTTTACCACCAAGTAATATTCCACTGTGTATATATACTACATCTTCTTTATCCATTCATCAGTTTA
The DNA here is from genome assembly GCA_004023785.1 of Mungos mungo. Taxonomy (NCBI): domain Eukaryota; kingdom Metazoa; phylum Chordata; class Mammalia; order Carnivora; family Herpestidae; genus Mungos; species Mungos mungo. Next base: position 30,642 of record PISW01004884.1, read on the forward strand.
TAGGCATTTGGGTTCTTTTCATTATTTTGTTATTATTAATAGTGCTGCTATAAACACTGGGGTGCATGTGCCCATTTGAATCAGAATATTTGTATCTTTTGGATAAATACCAGTAGTGCCTTTGCTGGGTCTTAAGGTAGCTCTATTTTTTAATTTTTTGAGGAGCCTCCCTACTGGTTCTCCAGAGTAGCTATACCAGTAGCTATAACAATATATGTTGTTTCTTGAGTTGTTAATTTTAGCCATTCTGACAGGTTTGAGGTAGCATCTTATTGTGGTTTTGTTTTGTAGTTCACTGATGATAAGTGATGCTGAACATCTTTTCATGTGTCTGTTAACTATCTGGTGGTCTTCTTTGGAACCTGTTTGTCCATGTCTCCTGCCCATTTCTTCACTGGACTATTTACTTTTTGGATGTTGAGTTTGATAAACTCTTTACAGATTTTGGATACTAACCCTTCATCAAATATGTCATTTGCAACTATATTCTCCCATTCTCTTGGTTGCCATTTCATTTTATTGATTGTTTCCTTAGTTGTACTGAACCTTTTTTTTTCTTTCATAAAGAATTTTTTTAAGTTTATTTACCTATTTTGAGAAAGAGAGATAGAGAGCAAGAGAGAGCAAGAATACCAAGCAGGTTCCATGCTGTCAGCACAGAGCATGACGTGGGGTCCTAACTCACAAACCATGAGATCATGACATGAACTGAAACCAAGACTTGAACACAGAACCAACTGAGCCACCCAGGTGCCCCTCTGCTGAACGTTCTTACTTGATGAGGTCTCAGTTCATTTTTCCTTTTGTCTTCCTTGCCTCCAGAGACATTTCTAGTAAGAGGTTTCTGCAGTGGAGGTCAATGAGGTTGCTGCCTGTATTCTCCTCCAGGATTTTGACGATTTCCTATCTCACATTTAGGTCTTTCACACATTTTGAGTTCATTTTTCTGTATGGTGTAAGAAAATGGTCTAGGTTCATTCTTTTGCATGTAGCAGTACCATTTGCTGAATAGACTGTCTTCTTTTCACTGGATATTCTTTCCAGCTTTATCGAAGATTAGTTGGCCATATGTTTGTGGGTTCACTTCCTGGTTTTCCATTCTGTTCCACTGATCTATGTGTCTGCTTGTGTGCCAGTACCACACTGTCCTGGTGATGACAGCTTTGAAATACAGGTTGAAGCCTGGAATTGTGATGCCTCCAGTTTTCGTTCTCTTTTTCAACATTACTTGGCTATTAGGGGTCTTTTGTAGTTCCATACAAATTTTAGAATTGTCTGTTCTAGCTCTGTGAAGAATGCTGCTGTTATTTTGATAGAGTCTGCCCTGAATGTATAGACTGCTTTGAGTAGTATTGACATTTTAACAATATTTGTTCTTCTGATCCAGGAGCATGGAATGTTTTTCCATTTCTATGTATCTTCTTCAATTTATTTCATAGGCTTTCTATAGTTTTCAGCATAGAGATCTTTTACCTCTTCAGTTAGATTTATTCCTAGGTAGTTTATAGGTTTTGATACAATTGTAATTGGGATCGATTCATTGATTTCTCTCTCTGCTTCTTTACTTTTGGTGAAAAGAAGTGCAGCTGATTGTACATTGATTTTATATCCTGAGAATTTGCTGAATTCTTGTATCAGTTCTAGCAGTTTTTTAGTGGAGTCTTTCAGGCTTTCCACATAGAGCATCATGCTGTCTGAAAAGAGTAAATGTTTGACTTCTTCCTTGTCAATTTGGATGCCTTTTATTTCTTTTTGTTGTCTAAGTGCTGAGGCTTAGACTTCCAGTACAATGCTGAACAGCAGGGGTGAGACTAGACATCCCTGTTGTGTTCCTGACCTTAGGGGGAAAACTCATTTTTTTTTCCTATTGAAGATGATATTAGCTGTGGGTTTTTTTTCTTTATGGACCTTATGGTGTTGAGGTATATTCCTTCTATCCCTATTTTCTTGAAGGTTTCTATCAAGAAAGGATGCTGTATTTTGTCAAGTGATTTCTCGGCATCCTTTAAGAAGATCGTGTGGTTCTTATTCTTTCTTTCATTAATATGATGCATCACATTGATTTGCAGATACTGAAACAGGCCTGCATCCTAGAAATAATTCCCACTTGATCGTGGTGAATAATTCCTTTAATGTATTATTGGATTCAATTTGCTAGTATCTTGTTGAGAATTTTTGCATCCATATTCATTTCATCAGGGAGATTGGTCTGTAATTCTCCTTTTTAGTGGGCTCTTTGTTTGGTTTTGGAATCAAGGTAATGATGGCCTTGAGTTTTCCTTCTCACTTTCTCACTTCTCTCTCTCTCTTCTCTCTCTTGGAATAGCTTCAAAAGAAAAGGTATTAACTCTTCTTTAAATGTTTGGTAGAATTCCCCCTGGAAAGTCACCCAATTCTGGACTCTGGGTTGTTGAGAAATGTTTGATTACTGATTCAATTTCTTTACTAGTTATGAGTCTATTCAACTTTCTATTTTTTCCTGTTCAGTTTTGGTAGTTTATGTGTTTCTAGGAATTTATCCATTTCTTCCAGATTGCCCAATGTGTTGGCATATAATTGCTTATAATATTCTCCTATCATCGTTTGTATATCTGTGGTGATGGTTACAATATCTCCTCTTTCACTCGTGGTTTTATTTATTTGGGTCCTTTGCTTTTTCTTTTTGATAAATCTGGTTAGGGGTTTATCAGTTTTGTTGATTCTTTCAAAGAATTAGTTCCTAGTTTCATTGATCTCTTCTACTAATTTTTGATTTTGAGATCACTGATTTCTGTTCTAATCTTTATTATTTCCCTTATTCTGCTGGTTTCGGGCTTTATTTGCTATTATTTTTCCAGCTCCCTTAGATATAAGATTAGATCTTGAAGAAGGCCTGGACTGCTATATACTTCCCTCTTATGACCCCTTTGCTGCATCCCAAAGGTTTGACTTTCATGTTTTCATTTTCTTTGGTTTTTATATACATTTTTAATATCCTCTTTAATTTCCTGGTTAACCCATTCATTATTTTGTAGGATATTCTTTAATCTTAAAGTATTTGTGGTCTTTCCAATTTTTTTCACATGGTTGACTTCAAGTTTCATATGCATGGCATGATATTGATCTTTTTTGTACTTGTTGAGGCCTGACTCCTGGACCAGTATGGGATTTATTCTGCGGAATGTTTCATGTTCACTCAATAAGAATGTGTATTCTGGTGCTTTAGGATGAAATGTCTGAATATAACTATAAAGGCCATCCAGTTCAGTGTGTGGATGATTAAAAGTCTTATACTGGCTTTTGTTTAGGAAGGAATTCAGTATTTATGGCAGAGTATTCCACCAAGTTTCAGTTCTCTTCTTACTTTATTTAATCTTTTACAGGGAGACATCGAAATTTGTCCCACCAGAGGGATCCATGAATTATTTACTATGTAGATGATTTGTTGGTACCCTGAGAAATAAAATAGTAATGCAAAACTGATACTTCAAATTTGGCTACAATTCTTTACTTTACAGTGGCATACACTAGACACACTACAATATTGCCAAGGTGAAGTAAAATATTTAGGACATCTGTTAAAAGCAGCAAGTATTACAATCAAGGAGTCACCTAATTAACACAGTCAGTGTTATAATTTGGGAACGTGCAAATGTGACAGCCTACTAAAAATGAAAACAAACAAAAAGCAAACAAGCAAAAACCCAAATAAATAATTTGAGGACTAGTAGGATATTGTAGACAGTAGATCCCCACTTTTACAGAACAGCAAAACCACTGACAGAGCAACTGCATGGTAATTCTCCAGATCCTAGGATAGTTCCTAGGAACTGAAGAGATTTTGAACAAATGAAACTGGCTATCATCATGCTCTTAGCTTAGAAATTCCAGATTCTGAAAAACCTTTTTTTCTCAGTCATTAAATAAACATACTGCTAGTTTTATTTTAACTCAAAAGCTGTATGTAGACTGGAAACCAATAATATATGTTTTCCTTCTGAAAGCAGTGACACTGTGAATGCCTGGATGCTCCAAGCAGGCCAACAAGCCACACTTTGGAAAAAGCGTGAGCCCTACCTCGGGTTATTGGACAGCTGCTACCTTACAAGTGCATAGGACTCAGCGTTTGTCAGTGCACTATCAGACTAGCTATGAATGAGCTTTATTTTCTCTCTTCTTTTTCATGTTTCTTTATTTATTTTTTGGAGAGAGATTGAGAGAGTGCATGTGCATGCATGGGAGTGGGAGAGAGGGGAGAGAATCCCAAGGAGACTCTGTTCTGTCAGTGCAGAGTCCAAGCCCAACATGGGGCTCCATCTCATGTACTGTGAGATCATGACCTGAGCCAAGACCAAGAGTCACATAACCTAATAAGCCACCCAGGCACCCCGAGCATTATTTTCTAATACTGGGATGTACTTAGGAGACACAGTTCCCTAAAGCAGGCTGCATTTTTTATTGTTGTTGTTTTGTTTTGTTTTTTAGCCACATGCTGATCAAATGGAGGATCATGATTGTACCATGCTAACAGAAGAAACTAATCGCTCACTGAATATGTCCGATATATCTGTATTTGGAACAGAAATACGGCAGTGTTTACTTATGAGTCACATCCTTGGGACAATAATTGCCAACTTAAGTTTTCCAATGTTGTGGTTATTTTCATTGAAGTTCTGAAAGCTTATATTTTGTCTGAAATTAAGTAGGTACAAGTAGCTGAATTTATGGCAATTATAGGAACTAGAACTGTTGGTTTACAATCATACACACGCACACGCACACACACACAAAGAGCAAGTTTGTGTGTGTTTGGTGTCTGTCGTGCAAGAGGGAATATTTAGAAAAAACAGGGGAGTCTTGGCTTTGATGCAAACTAAAATGTCTCACATAAAATTCATTGCTGATTTGTGAGAGGCTTTATAACTAATTGCCTGCTTAGATATCAGTAATGCATTGTAGAGTTCACATAGGGCAGAATAACATTTCTAAAGGTAATAATTTTGCTGACAAACTTAAAAAGCAGAAAAAATGTCAAAATATGGCAGACTCCAAACTTAGAAGCCCCATTTTTAACACAATAAAACATTTTCTTTATGTAAAAGAAGTCACAAAAGAAAATGAACAAATGGATTTCCAGAAAGAGGATTAAAACAATTTAATGAGTACTAGGCATTATCTGATGAAATAATTTCTACACCACAGTCTTTATTCACTTGGTTAAAATTGTTGTGTCACCTATACAACCATCTGAGTACCAAGATTCTTAATATACCTACCAAAATATAAAAGTATTCAAAGCATATTGAGGAAACATTCTATATGTCAATTTTTTTTTAATTTTTACTCCTAAGGTATTTGCAGGAAGTTGCCCATCAACTTCACAAGGAACCTGGTAGCAGTTGCGTTTCACACAATTACCGCCCGTACAAGGAGAGAAATTTGGTTTAATTATGGAATATATGATGTTCAGATGATCTGAAGTCTTTCTTTCTCTCTTCCAAAGCTGGTTATCAGACAGTGGTAAGAGCACTCCTGCTACACAAGATTCCTACTTTGGGGATATCGGAGCATACTGAATGAAATGGGAGAATTATTCCTACTATAGAAATTTTGAAAAAAGTTTATAGATTCCTATTAGTTATTTACATATTTTCTGACAGTTGGTTCTTTATACAAGTGGAATGGATGAACCAAACTCAGAAACAACAACAACAATAACTACAACTGCAAAAAAAAAAAAAAAATCCAAGTCAACAAAATGGCCTATAGATTTACCATTGGTTTTGTTAAGAACTACAGTAATCTGGCATGCAGGAATGGTACCTCTTCTTTTGGACTTATGTTTGACAGACCTATAAATTTGGGTCTGAGAATCTGTCCTGTGCCAAATTTAACTGAATCTTCTCAGTATCACTTTCATATCTAAAAAGGGTATCTCTCTTCCTATGAAACCAGAGACAAAGTCAAAAGGACCTGGATAGATCCACATGAAGAAATCTGTCACCTTTATCTATTAGGAGAGTCCATCTACATAACAGTATTCCAGAGGAAATATAGGCTCTTCCTATGCTGGGAGGGGCCCTTTCAGGTGCCACTGACCATTCAGAAAGCTATAAAGTGACATGAATATCCAGCAGGAAGAATGCTTCCCATGAGAAGCCAGCACATTAAGTGGACTGAACTGTGGCTTCCACAAGCACTTGAAAACTAAGTCTTCCCAAGTAACTGATACTGGTATTGGAATCAACTGAAAGGAGGTATTCCAGAGAACTTGCTATTCTCATAATTTACATTGCTTTCCCACTCACAGTGATGGCTACTTCAATTACTTTAAGGATATTTTACTAGAAGACAAGTATTAAATCTATTGTACTATTATCCCCTATATTCCCAGTAATGAGTTCTATGCATTTAAAAGGGAATGACTAAGGTAATGAGCCAACTACTACATCAAGAAATATAGAAAGATGTAGAAGAAAAGAAAAACTTCTAAATAGAAGACCAAACAACTTAGCATTTATGGAAAGAAGGTGCAAAGAACAGATCCAATGTCAGTTCATAATGAGAAGGAGGTCTCTTCAGCAAGAGTACAGGTAGATAAACAAAGGTAGAGGTCTATTATTCATAGAGACCTAACTGACATCAATATAGCATTGATTTTGACCAATGTGAAAATTGACCCATATGTTGTATTGGTCTAAACAACTAGAGTTATGTAAATTAGAAACTAGAATTTCAATCTACATTCAGTGAGTGCCTCATAATAATACTTTGAAACAGAATAATGGTAATGAATGTCTGTGTTTCACACGTGGGAAAATTATTTGGGAAAACTGAATACTTACTGAAACACCTAGATTAGTGTGTAAATATAAAGTAACTTATGTTTTTAACAAAAACTCAAGAGAAATGCACTGAGCTTTAGAAGAAAAACCCTGAGATAAAAATTTAGATTATCAAGCTCCAGAATCAAGCAATAAAATCATCATGATACTATGTGTAACTAATGTATGATAAAGAAAAAATGTATTGCTTTGCTAATCAACAATATGCCTTAATCATTCATTATTAATGTATTTAAGGGTAATTCCCTTAAGGCAAATACTGTACTTAATTTTTATTTTTTTAAGCTTATTTACATATTTTGAGAAAGACAGAGATGGAATGAGCATGAGAAGGGCAGAGAGAGGGGGAGACTTGGAATCCCAAGCAGGTTCCACACCATCAGTGCAGAGCCCAACATGGGGAACTGTGAGATCATGACCTGAGTCAAAACCAACAGTCAGATGCTTAACCAACTGAGCCACCCAGGCACCCCGTACTTAATTTTTGAAATTCATCCTATACTTGGGGTGCCTGAGTGGCTCAGTTAGTTGAGTGTCCAACTTTGGCTCGGGTCATGATCTCAAGGTCGGTGAGTTTGAGCCCCATGTCAGGCTCTGTGCTGACAGCTCAGAGCCTGAAACCAGCTTTGGATCTGTCTCCCTCTTTCTCTGCCCTTTCCGTGCTCAGTCTCTCCCTCCCTCTCTCTCTCTCTCAAAAATAAATAAAAATTTTAAAAATCATCTTATTGTAATTCCAATAATTATTTGCTTTGCACTCTATTGGAGACCTACTAGATATTTAGATAGCCACATTTTTCTTTAATTACTCAGAGAAAACAAGAATTAGTAATAATGATAATGACAAGAATGGTAGTGTTACTATCAGATAGGAACAAATTGGGGGACATCAGAAAGGTAAGTAGTAATCTAAAAATAATAAATTTCAGATTCCCTTAGTGCCAAAAGAGAAAGATAATCTTGTCTTTTCTTTTAGCCTTCCCATCCCCCCAACAAAATGCAAAGAAAAGAAAAGGAAAGCAAAGGACAAAACCACGTGTGTTTGTAAATCATTTCTCTGTATCTTTGAGAGATGTATATATATTTTTTAAACTGATAAATGGGACTCTTGACAGTATTACATTCCAGGGGTTACCTTTCTTGAAGGTCTTGGAATATGAATATCAAGGAGGATGGCAATCTGTAATCTAATCTCTGTGGGAGGTTAGCTGAGACACTTGGCTCTAAGTTACAGTTTCTGCTTGTCAAAAAGATACAAGAAATAAATGCAGTTATAAAAATAAAATCATTTTCTAAAATTGATATTAATAAATTAAGGCAAACATATTTTAGGACACTGACGTTATTTAAAAGAATAAAATCAATAGCCCAATATTTTCCTTATTAACATACATACCTTCATTATTCATTTTGGACTCATCTCCATTTCTGGGTTTTCTACATACCCACAAATAATGGAAAAGTATTCATAGCACCTTTATGTCTGACCTTGGTAAACTGCGTCATCACAGTGTCTCTGTGTGAACACCTTTACCTTGTACACTTGAAAAATCTCTATTCAAAAAATCTACATTGATACAATTTTTATGTTATATTGCTAGTGTTCTCAAATATTTTGCAAAAAAAATAACTTGTGGAAGCATCCTACCATTAGATAGTTTATAAGAACTCCAACTTCTAAAAACATGGCTTCAAGTGATGTAAGATGCCTTCAGCAGTACTGTTTTGTTTTTCGGCTCACATCAATGCTTTACTACAATATAATATTGTACTGTGTTAATATATAAGTACAATATAGTTGTATATTGTATATCTGTCCTTTCATCTGCATCTTTTGTAATTAACATACAGTACAGGAGTTGTGTGTTTTCATTTGCAAAAGGGTTGAATACCGGAGTTTCTTGAGATAATGTACTTGATTATTCTTGAGGGTGCTTGCTTAGCAATTTTAGGTAATTGGTTTTACACATAGTTGATACAATAAACACTTTGATATGCTAACATTTGATTAGGCATCAGGACTAATTTCCTTCGGAAACTGTATAAGATAGCGGTCACTAAGTTGGCTAGGTGAAGATTTACAATATTAAAATATCATTTTAATTATATTAACAGTACTTTTATTGTGTTGCTGAGAAATAAAAAGTGTATATGTCCTCTTAACTAGAAATAGTCAATGTAGAGAGGAGACAAAGACTGTAGATATTTTACACTAAGAAACACAGGTATATAGATTAAGAAACCCAGTTATATAGATTTATATCAATTTGAAAAAAAATTAGAATGTGTCACATACAGCATTCATCACACTACAGATTATGAGATTTTATTTTAAGTTGAGACTTATAAATAGTCACACAGTTCATTCTAACCCCAGTATAACCTAAATAATAAAGATGGGTATAACTTCAAAAAGAGATACCATCTAATTCTGGAAATAAAAAAATAAACATGATGTATTTTGTAACCTGTGCCACTATCAAATCTGCAGTAGTGACAGCCTTTTGGATGTAAGAATCTGGAGATAATTTAAAGGTAAATAGGACCACTTTCTATTAGGGAATTTTAGGAAACCCCCTCCGTCATAATTTCTGTAGTGCCGTGGGTTCTAGGATATGAACAGATAGTTCCTGCAACCGAATTTAGTTTGAGTCTCACATTTATGTGGCTGCTTAATTTGTATTTCCACTCACATTTGTCAAGACACTTCAGTGATTCCAGTTCCTCTCTATGGTGTGATACTGAATATGAAGGACTGGGATGAGAGGAAGCAAACAGGAAGATGCTTAGGATATTGATATAGTAAGTGATATGCCTAGGAGTAAGAAAGGGTGGCTCAGTGTTTTAAGCATCTGACCCTTGATTTCAGCTCAGGTCATGATCTTACAGTTCTGTGAGACTGAGCCCTGCATCAGGCTCTGCACAGACACCATGATGCCTGTTGTAATTCTTCCTTCCTTCCTTCCTTCCTTCCTTCCTTCCTCCGTTCCTTCCTCCCTCCCTCCCTTCCTTCTCTCTCTCTCTCTCTCTCTCTCTCTCTCTCTCTCTCTCTCCTCCCTCCCCCATTCCCTCCCTCTCTCTCTCTGCCCTTCCCCTATCTCTCACTCTCTCTTTCTCAAAAATAAATCAATAAAAACTTTTTTAAAAAGTTGTAAGGGCTGCAACAGACTTATGTTTAGAGTTCTATAAGCCACATAGGTGACAGAAATATATTCTTTCTTGAAGAGAACTCTGAGAGAAGGGAGTCAAGAATATAACCTCAAGGAAGACATTTAATGAACACTATATATAGTTAGAAAATTTAAAAAAATAATAATCATGGAGTTAGACCTCCTGGTCACAGAAAAGGAGAAGTTAGGGTCCCAAGATCTCCCTGGAACAAACTGTCAGTCAAAAGGTGTCATTATAGTTTGGGTGCTCAAATGGGCATTTGACATTGCTTTCTGTAAAGAGGAAGACTTTCTGAGAGACAGAAAGAGAGAAAGAATACCAAGTGCATAATGTAGATAATAACACAAAATCATTTATTTTTCTTAATTAAGAATTATTTCTGTTCTCATGGTATATTCTCCAGAATAGATCACATACTGGGAAACAAATCAGGCCTCAACTAGTACTTTGTACTAGACTGAGATCATACCATGCATTTAGCCACAACCACTATGAAATCTGAAGTTAACCACAGGAAAAAAATTGGAAAGATCACAAGTACATGGAGATTAAACAACATGCTACTAGACAATGAATGGGTCAACCATGAAGTCAAAGAAGAAACTAAAAAAAGAAAATACATAAAAACAAATGAAAATGAAAATACAATAGTCCAAAACCTTTGGGATGCAACAAATGCAGTTCTAAGAGAGAAATATATAGCAATACAGGTCAATCTGAAAAAGCAAGGAAAATCTCAAAGAAAGAACCTAATCTTACACCTAAGGGAGTTAGAAAAATGAAGCCTAAAGCCAGCAGAAGGAACGAAATGATAAAAATTAGAGCACACATAAACGATATAGAAACTAAAAAACAAAAGGAAAAACAAAAAGCCCAGTAGAACAGATTGATGAACCAGGAGCTGGTTCTCAGAAAAAAAGATGAGTGAAATTGATAAACCCTTACTCAGATTTACCAAAAATAAAAGAGGAAGAATCCAAATAAAATCACAGTGAGAAAGGAGAAATAGCAACCAATACCCCAGAAATATAATCATAAGAGAATATTATAAAAAAATATACCAACAAATAGTATAACCTGGAAGGAATTTATCAATTTCATACATAAACCTGAAACAGGAAGAAATAGAAATTTTGAACACAGTGATAATCAGCAAAGAAACTCAATCAGTAGTCAAAAATCTCCTCACCAACAAGTCCAGGACTTGACAGCTTCCGAGGGGAATTCTACCAAATATTTAAAGAAAAGTCAAAACATATTCTTCTCAAACTATTCAAAAAATAAATAAAAACAGAAAAGGAAGGAAAACCTCCAAATTCATTCTATGGGACCAGCATTACCCTGATACCAAAACCAGAGCAACACTACACCACAAAATAAAACTATGGGCCAATATCCCCAATGAACCTGGATGCAAAAATTCTCATCAAGATACTAACAAACTGAATCCAACAATACACTAAAAGAATTGCTCACCATGATTAAGTGGGATTTATTCCTGGTTGCAAGGGTAGCTCAATATTCACAAATCAATTAACATGATATACCACATTAATAAAAAAAATCATATGACCATTTCAATAGATGCAGAAAAAGCACTTGACAAAGTACAATGTCCATTCATGGCAAAAACCCTTAACAAAGCAGGCGTAGAGGGAACATACCTCAACATAATTGAAGGCCATATACGTTAAACCCACAGCTAATATCCTCAATGGGGAAAAACAGAGCTTTAGCTCTAATGCCAAGAACAAGACAGGGATGTCCATTCTCACCATAGTATTGGAAGTCCAAGCAATCAGACAATGAAAAAAAAAAAAAAAGGCATCCAAACCAACAAGGATGAAGTCAAACTTTCATTATTTGCAGATAATAGGATACTTTATATAGAAAACCCGAGATACTGCTAGAACTGGTACACAAATTGAGGAAAGTCACAGAATACAAAAGCAACATTTAGAAATCTGCATTTCTATACACCAATATTGAAGTTATGGAAAGAGAAATCAAGGAATCAACACCACTTACAATTACACCAAAAGCATAAGACACTTAGGAATGAACAAACCAAAGAGGTAAAAGATCTATATTCTGAAAACTGTAGAACATTTATGAAAGAAATTTAAGAGGACACAAAGAAAAAGAAAAACATTCCATTCACAGATTGGAAGAACAAACATTGTTCAAATGTCCATCCTACCCAAAGCAATATATACATTTAATGCAATCCCTATCAAAATACCATCAGTATTTCTCACAGAGCTAGAACAGACAATCCTAAAATTTGTATAGAACAAAAGACTCTGGAAAGCCAAAGCAACCTAGAATAAGAAAAGCAATATTGGAGGCATCACAATTCTAGACTTAAAGTTATATTACAAAACCCTAGTAATCAAGACAGTATGTGCTGGCACAAAAACAGACACATAGATCAATAGAATAGAAAATTCAGACATGAACCCACAACTATATGGTCAGCTAATCTTCAACAAAGCAAGAAAGTTGGTGTTGGGAAAACTGGCCAGCAACATGCAGAAGAATAAAACTGGACCACTTTCTTACACCGATACACAAAAAGAAATTCAAAATGGAGGAAAGACCCAAATACGATACAAGAAACCATTAAAAACCTAGAAAAGAAAATAGGCAGTAACCTCTTTGACACTGGACATAGCAACTTCATTTTAAATAGGTCTCTTGAGGCAAAGGAAACAAAAGCAAAAATAAATTATTGGGACTTCCCATCAAAATAAAAAGCTCTCTACAGTGAAGGAAACAACAAAACTAAAAGCAACCTATGGAATAGAAGAAGATATTTGCAAATGGCATATCTCACAAAAGCATTAGTATCCAAAATATAGAATTTATGTTCCTTAAGTTCAAAAACATTTAAAACAGAATTATCTTACCATCCAGCAATTGCACTACCAGATATTTACCTAGAGCAGAAGGACATCAGCAATAATGCAGTCACAGGTCTCAACTGACTCTCTGGGGATCTCTGAAGCTGAGATGACCCTTCATAGTGACCCAAAGATGGAGCAAGAGTACTGAGCTCTGGGGCAGCTGGGTGGTTCAGTCAGTTAAGCATCCAACTTCAGCTCAGGTCATGATCTGGCTCATGAATTTGAGACCCGCATCTGGCTCTGTGCTGACAGCTCCAAGTCTGGAGCCTGCTTCAAGTTCTGTGTCTTCCTCTTTCTCACTGTCTCTCCCCCATTCACGTTCTGTCTCTCTCTCAACAATAACTAAACATTTTTTAAAAAGTTTATATACATATATAAAGAGTACTGAGCTCTTGTATTTGTCAGCTAGGGCTGCCCTTAAGAAAATACCATAGATTGAACAGTTTACAGCAGAGATTTGTTTTCTCAAGTTTCTGGAGGCTTAACTTCTTCAATCAAGATGGTGGAAGGTCTGGTTTTTCTTGAGGCCTGTCTTTGTTGTAGAGGGCCACCACCTGTATCCTTACGTGCCCCTTTCTCCGTGCCTGCACATCCCTGATACTGCTCTTATAAACACTTGATTATTAAGGCCCCACCCTAATGATCTCATTTAAACTTCACTACCTTTTTATAAGCTCTATCGCCAGATAGCTACACTGGGGCTTTCACATGAATTTTGAGGGTACACAATTCTGCCCCTAACAACTGTTATAGCCCTGTATCATCCCATCATCTCATGTGAGTTGAGCTGGGAAGTGGACAATTCCTTGGTTGGGTGACATTCCTCAGTTCAATTAGTTATTCTCTCAATATCTAAATCTATAAATGAAAAGAACATGCTTAGCAGTTGTCAGAAACACTGCAATGATTCTTTGATCTGTAAAGATTAATCATAGTAGGAAAATCCAAACTGAAGAACTGAAAGCTGGTTCCTCTCCTCCACACAGTAAATCCAAAAACCAAACCACCTCAGAAAAAAAGTGGTAGATCAAGTAATTCTAGAGCTACAAGAATACTATCATCCCTGGAGAAGGCAGCCACTTTGTTGTAAGGTGGTAACAGCAGTCAATGCTTCATTCTGATTAGAATAGACACATATTACAGATATTGGTTTGCTTTTTCAGCAGAGAATACTTCAGTCAGAGGTATTCCCACAGGATCACAGAGTATCGGATCTACATATATGAAATCCCAGGTAGCATACCTTCTAACAGACCCCGCTCTTACAATAATATAGCAATAAACAACCAGAAGATGCAGGGATTCTCACACACACTTCCTCTGCAGAAACTGCCAGCCATTAGTACACTAGAAGCCTAGAGACAGAGTTAGGAGCTATTTTGATGTTGACACCAGTATGTAATATACTTCGCAAGGGAGAATACACGTTTAACCTTCTGGGTTTGGAAGGTTAGATACATGACTCTAGGAACTGAGAGTTGTAAGTAGGCCCTATTCTCCATTACTGCCAATGACACATTTGAAAATGTTTGATTCCTAATTCCTACAAATGTAGACCTCTTCCAAGAGCCTGGGTTCCAGAAGGACTTATTGCCACCAAGATATATTTTAAGAGTTTAACTAAAGTTAATTACGTTTCTTTGCCTTGTCAGGTTGATTTCTAATTTCAGTCCAGTAAAGGCAAAGGACAGCATTCCCATATTAGCAAGAGTAACTGAATCTGATTATCATGAGAAAGGGGAGTGATTGTAAATTAATAGAGACAGTCGTAAATAGTTTTGGGATTCAGCTGGATACACTTGTGTATCTCTTGGTACTTCTATTTGCAGTCTTTAAGAGAAATAGCTGTAAGATCATCAGGAGAAGGTCCTGAGTCACCCCTCCAGAGAAATATACCTGAGAGGGCAGGTGGGGTGCACTTGAATGGATGATACAGAAGTGATATGCCATATCATTTTGACCCCAAGTTCCCCTGTGGCAGAGCAGACCAGATTGTCTCTCCCTAAGTCATCTTTTGTAAGTTTGTTCTGCAAGTGGTGACTGAAAATAACCCTGGTGAAGCTCTGACCAAATGGAGTAAAGTTAATGTGAAGAGTAAATGAATATGAGCAATGCCAAGGGCAAATGCCTGAGTGGTCATGTCCAGATCCCTTTACGAGGCTGGGGCACCTGTCTGAGAGCTGTTCCAAGTATTGAAGGCTGATGGCACATAATTGCAGAATTTCTCCCTTTTACAGAATAAATAACCCCAAATAAAAGCTTTCTTGTCTGTCATATTATTCACCACCATGCAGCCAGTGTTCAGTGAATGAGCGGATGGAATACTGTCATGAAAGTACACAAGACGCAAAACAAAAATTAATAAATATGCAACATGTAAGATCCATAGAAACTAGGAAATATTAAGTTCTCTATTACTTCCGTTACATCGCTATCAGTGAATGTAGAAAGGCAACATATATTAGGACAAAAACCAAACATATCAACCCCAATTTTTCTCACTTTAAGTGACAGAGTCATTGGGTTCCTAGATGGGTTTTCACACACAGCCTTCAACCAACACACACACACTTTTTGTATTGCCTAAAAATATTTACGAATAAGTCAATTTCATTTTTTAATATTGAATTACTTAAAATATAACCTACTATAATGATTAGAGAATACTAATTATAAATAATATAATGGATTACATTTTTTTTACTGTCATTTAGGTTTACTGTATATTTTAACAGCAGATGGGCTAAAGCCAAAATATATTATAAAAATGGAAATCAAGTTTATGTATTAATGGAGACTTTATACACTCAGAAAAATACTATTAGTATTAGAATTGAAGAAATAATGAACCTGATTCTCTAGAGTTTTAGGAAGAAAATGAGATTTAAGGGTCAAATAGTCTTTAGTTTCCTCATGAGAAAGTTTCATATCTTTCAATTTTATGTAGTGTAAATATCAAACAGAATTTAGAAAAAAAACAATATTTAAGCTAGTATTATAAAACATTAAATTAAAAAACATTGGATTAGATTTTTTGAATAAAGGAAATAATTGAGTGTATGTAATTATTTCGTAAGATTATACATGTAAAATTATTCACATGTAAGTGATAAAATTACAATTTTTAATCTTCATTTAAAATTTGGAAATGTGGATTTTTTCTGACATATAACAAGGAATACTGATTTTTTAAGTTTTCACAAAAAACAGTAATTAACATAAAATGAAAAACAAAAATTTTAACATATTAGCTACATACACACACAAATTAAGACACTCTATATTTTCAAATCCCTTAGATCATCTTCCTGATGCCTGTATTTGAAATATATTAAGTAAACTAAATAATACATTCAAATAATTCTCACTAAATCTGTAACCGGAGAATTTTTGAAATATATATTCACCATAACATTTATTTTAAATTAATTTACATCTGGTTAAGTGTTATTAGAAGTAGTCCATTAAGCTAAGAGTTTAATAAGAGGAAGGAAGTTGGAAGACACAAGGACACTTCTACTAAACACCAAGACCATACAAATGTTCGTTCATCTTCAAATATTTGTGGAACTGTTACATGTGCTAACAGTACATTATAAAAGTGATTAAAATTTGAAATACTTATTCACAGGTTATTTGATAGTCACTGTCCCAACCCTCCCATCAGTGTTCTTCAACACCTCAGGGGCCCCAAAATCTCAATAACTAAAGGCTGAAATCCAGGTAAAACAGGTAGTCTCTGGGACACTATTTCAACTGTATGATTTTTATTGACAGTGAATACCCAACACTAGTACACTGGTTTTAAATATTTTGCGTGGTATTGTGGATCAGTATTGGGACAACTCAGCTAGAATGGAACTACATTACCCAGAATTCTCTTTCCTGCTTAGTATGCTGTTATTGTAAAACACAAATATTTTGTTTGTGATGCTAAAGATGGAATTGAAGCGGACTCATTTTTTCATACTCAAAAAGTCAGTGAAGGGTGTGAGAAATCATTTCTTATTGCATAATGTGTCATCTGCTGTTCATATGAAGCAGCAAGTAGGCCCAAATCATCCCTCATTCCTGATGGATTTTTTCCTTACAGGTGTACAAATCCTGGACAATCATAGATGTATGATTTGCTTCCTGATAAATGGCATCATGCTCTCCTGTGAAACCCTGTTATTGAAGGTGAAGAGGTCAGGTGTTTAAAGACTGAAGATGGTTCCAGGTTTTCCTTGTGCATACCAGCATTCCCACCTGGTTTACAGCTTTCCTTGGTTTTCCTACTTCCTGTTTATCTTTCCTTACTGATGGCCCTACCAACTTTAGAATCTAGTGTCTGATGTGGGAGATGCCATCTCAATCTTTTTAACTATCCCCTCTGGTGTCTATAATAGATGCTTTTATCCATACTCTGTAGTGAGCTCTTCACTAAGTTTTTGATACACACAATTTTGTACAGAGAGTGTTTCCAGTGGAATAAAATTTTAGGAATGGATTATTTGGTACACTGCATCTGCAATGATTTATCCGATAGGACTATATTTCAAGGCACTAATGATAGTATTTCCAGAGGTAAAGACAGTGCTAGTAGTTCATGAAATATGAAAAATACACTGGAAGTGCCAAAACAATGATTTGTCACTTGTAGACACCTATAGGCGTGTCTATGAAAAGTATTAGGTGACAAATCATTTGCTGACATAAATAATATAGTGGAAATAAAGGATATAATAGAACTTGACAATTGCTTCCAAATATACCAGAGAACTCAGAGTAAAGAGATGAGCTCATGACTTTAACTACTAAGCTGAGGACTTGCTTCTATGAATGCTCTCAAAGACATTTGTAGCAGCAAGGTTAAGAATTCTGAAAACAAAGGGCCAAATCTAATCCTACTTGTTACTGAGTTATAACACAAAAGAAATTCCAGAATTTTTGAGGTGTCACTTTTTGTAGGAATAGAACTTTGGAAATCACAATGCATCTATAGATAAATTTCAATAATATCAACAAACTTAAATTCTATGTTGTTCTGATCCACCTTTACTTGTGGAAGCATCTCATTATACCCTCAATGAGATTAATCTTCTCTTGCCTGAAAAAAAATGATAAATTCCTCTGAAATAACTGCTTTTCAAAATACTGATGATCCTAAGATGTAGCTCTTCATATTACTTTCCTATTTTTTTCTGTACACAAATTACAACAAAAGTTACATTTCATTCTGGAAGCTTTAAGAGAGAATCTGTTTATCTTTTCCACCTTCCAGAGGTTGCTCATATTCCTTGGCTCAGGGCCCTTTTCTCCATTTTCAGAAACAGCAGTCTGGTATCTTTCAGTCTCAGACTCTGTTTTCATCATCACATCTCCTTACCTGATTTTAGCCTATTTTCCTCTTGGGCCCACCTATATAATCCAGGATAAAATTCCACCTTAATGCCCTTAACTTAATCATATTTGTAAAGTCCCTTATGCTGTATCAGGTAACACATTCACAGATTCTGGGGATTAGGACGTGAACATCCTAGGGTAGTGATTTGGCTTATTATACTCCTTTAGTTCACATTGATCCCATATCTATGATCAGACTTGAGTTTAAAAGAACCATGAGAATGAATGACAAAGTATAACCTCATTAGGAGACGTGGTATATCCAAAGCTGTAATTGAATGATTTTGCCAAATGATATCCAAAAAAATCTAGGGAACATATGTGGGGATGTATTTTAAGATTGAGGATCATGAAATAGGGAAGAAAATAGGCTGGACTGTCGTGATCTTGAGCCTGGAGTTCTCTCTTGTCCAGCAAGTGAGCGGATGCAGAATTAAATACAAGAGAAACTAATGTCGGGGAGGAGACAAAAGCCCTGAGTAAGAGTCTTGCTCTGTATTTATTAGGATCAGAAGATTTACAAGTGTGATGGACATGCAGAAAGAAAGGATCTAACAGTGATCATTAACTTATGTGTGTGGGAGAAAGGGGGTTTCGAAGATATGAAGTGTGAGGGGTAAGGGTCAATAAAAATCAGTCTTGGTGCCATTTACTGCAGGGCAATTTACTGCAGGCACCAGGCACCATGTCTGTTTATCTTAACTTGTCTAAGGATTAAGACAGATAGAGCATGCTACCTCAGGATTAACAAGGCATTTTTCTCACTAATTAGCTCTGGGAGCTTTCACCCTGCTGCAGTGGCTTTCCATCTCTACCTGTTCTTCTACGTGTTCTCGGACAACTTCATCCTGTGGAAGCAGCTTTCCGCTCTATGCTTGGTTCTACCCTGGGCTTTTTCACCCTATCGCAGCTTTTTGTCCTAAGTCTTATTAACCCATTGATGCAAGCTCAGAGAACTCTTAAGCTTATTCCCCACGCTGGATCACACTGAGTTTATTAATATGAGCTCACTCAATAGAGATGTACAACTAGCTACAACCATGTGACCCGATTTAGAGTTGAATAATGGAATAGATATGAGTGTTGCCTTCTTGTTTTGGAGAAAATCATTTGTCTATATATCAATTCTACTTCTCTCCTTTCCCATAACATTCTAATGCTTTGTAACAGTAATTAAACATGTATCTCAATATTAAGTTGTAATATATTAAAGAAGGAATTCTACTCAACTAGAAGTGAGGGGAGGGAAACTCACTGAAGATGGGTTTAAAAAAAGTGCTTTTCATCTTATTTGGAAAGAATGTTACTGTGTTCTCTGCTCTATGAATGGATATTTCGTTAGGGATAAGAATAAATATATTTTGAAAATATATATATTTGCAGTACATATTAAATCTGACTGAAAGTGTATGCATAGATACCAAGTTGATAAGGTTTGATTGTGGTAATCTCTTGAATAGTATCAACCTAATTAAACCAGAACTCCATTTCCTAGCATTCCCTTTATTACCTTGTTTCAAATTATTTGGGCCATAAGAAATATCTTATGAGACTTGAAAGACAAAAGTAAGGGAAATGGTCATTTTTCAAAGGTCATGAGGATTCTCTGCATTTTTCACCCAGAAGTCTAATTATCATTTAAAAAGGGGGGGGGGGTGTATAGAAAATGTTCATTTAGAAAGATAGCCTAAGAGATATACAGTAATTAGCATTGAACAGAGAAAGTAGAGACTTGCAAAAATGAGTCAAGTTACCATGTGGTAGCAATGATAAAGTCTTCATCAGATGTAAAAGAGAAAAATTCTAAAGTGCTTGGAAAGAAGAATGAGTAGAAGAATATAGTTCCATTAAAGAAAAATAGAAATTCTAGAATTAGGACTAGAATTATTAAACTTTCTGTGTTTGATTCCAGATATTGTTGAAGTTTTCTAAACTAAAGAAATAAATCTATAATAACAGAGTCGATCTCCATGTAGAATTCCAAACATTAAAACCTACACAGAATATTTCTCATTTACTAACAGATATTAATCTTTGGTTTTTAGAATTAATAAATCAGAATTCTCTGGAATTAAATAAAATTCTAGAACCAGGTATCATTTTTGAAATATTTACGTTTGATACTTGTTACTCCTAATTACAGATACCTACACATTACTTAAAGCATAAGAAATATTAGGTCTGTTACTATATTAAATGGCCTACAGCCCATAATGAGCATTGATGTACTGAGAAATGCCAATAAATATTATTGGGTGGTATTCAAATAAAAATGACCTTCAAATTACCTTGTAAACTGCTGAAGTTAGGGCACAGTTTGCTCCAAAAGAGGTTATTGCTTGGAACATCACTCTTAAGATTTATTTAACATGTACCATGTCTATTAGTATATTAATATTTTTTTGTTTTGGGTTTTTTTTGTCTTTTTGTTTGTTTTTGTTTGTTTGAAAAGTGATTCACCTTTTACACATTTGAAAAGTGACTCACCACAAACAAACACTCATAACATGGTGACAACTACAAGCAGGACTCACTGATTAGACCGTGACCACTTTTTTCCTGTCTGGTCCTGCTCTGGGTCTCAGAAACGACCAAGGGTCCTGATTTTTATTTGATATCAGTGGATACCTTTGAATGAGTAATATCTCTGTTAATTGTCAAAAATCTAATTCTCATAAAAGAATTATATTTTCCCATGTTCCTAACCAATTTTCCTCAGACTATGAGATTCAGAGAAACACATACATTTCCAAAGACTGCCAAGAAAGATTTCTCACAAGGTGAGCATTCTACTGGAATTCTTGGGGTTTTTACATCAGGTCCCCCGGATGAAGGAAGACACACTGAACCCATTCTACCTAAATGCAAGACTGAAAAGGAGAGAACTCTCTCTGAATCCTCTCTTTTCTCTGCCTGCACTGAAGCGTAAAGGCGTTCTGCCTTTCTTCTTTCTCAACTGTGCTTTGCAGTTTCCTGATCTCACTAGCTCAATCAAACAAAATATAATTATTTAACTTAACTCAATTTTCTCTAAGGGTGGAGACTATTTGGCAATAAAAAACTGTGTTTTATCCAAACTAAAGCCAATTGAACTTTGTCTTTCCACAAAGTTAAGATTTGAATAAATAGGTAATAAGATCCTTGTTTATAAATATACAGACTTTTTAGTAAAACCATTTAATCTTAGTATAAAATACAGGTTGCTTTTGGTTGGAATATCAGCTGAAAAAGGTATATGTAAAATTATTTCATACACTATAAATTAATGTATATCCCATTTAGAAGGCACACAAAAAAAGGAAAACACACAAAAGCAGTCTCTTTTTTATTCTAGAAAAACAAGGCAAAGGAGGTTATTCTGCAGATTTTCAGAAGAGAGAAAACAAAGAAAAGGACCCGTTCTGGCTGTAGCGATGGGGGTGTGAAATAAATTTATTTCATGTACACTGCATTTGAGATAGTCGTGTGGCATCCTAGGTGGCATGAGTTATATTAGCTAAAAATGTGGAGTCATATTGAAAATGAAGATTTCTTTCAAGAAATACACACAATCTGATCCGAGAGAAATGTCTCATGTACTAGTAAATGCAAAATATAGATATAACTAAAGGAGACACATACAGTGACAGTGAGATTTAGAAAAATTTAAAAATGTATTAATATAGAAGATGACGTAGGATTAACTAGGATAACAACTGAGCATCAAATATTGAAGCAAAGTTAAACGGGATGAAAACTGAAAAAGTAAGGTGATCCTGCAGGATCGGGCAGAAACAGACGCCAGGCTACTAAGTTTTAAGAAAGGAGCACACTGGAGTTTTAAAGACATTCACTGTGAAGGAATTAAGTGGACCCAAAATGCCCACTAAATCTTTTAGATACATCTTATTAGTCACTAATTCTTAGTACAGCAATTGGGGAAAACAGACATGTAATTATATTTGGTCAATGATCATACCATTCATCCTTCTATAATTAAATTCTTATTATATAAAATTTATTGATATTAACAAAGAAAAATAAGTCAATATTTATTTCTAAATGACCTTTCCTAGAAATCAACTGAAAATTCTGTTCATAAATTTTGTCAGTAAGAAATATCTTCTCTATTAGGAAACCAATAAATGCATGACAAACTCATACCAATTCTCTTAAAGAGATATCAATCATAAAAAAAAAATACTTCCAAAACCAAACATCAATCTATCATTATCTTCATATTTTTATCCCTCCAGGAAAAAAAAATCTAAGCAGTGGATTTATCTTACTTTATCTCAACATAAAAATTTCTGCAAGAAAAAATATAAGGCTTGAGAATTGCTTTGATTCTCAAAACCTGCAAAAGTCTAAAAATACAAGAAAAAGTATTTTCAGCTTTTTTCTTTTAAGAATAATCACTAAAACTATCAGCTATAATATATAAAATGTTTTTACTTTTTGCCAAAATAATAGAAATATTTATTTGGTTTTAGTAATTATGAACTCATAAAATAACCCGGGACTGGATAAGCAATGATAAAATAATAAATCGAAGCTATTTTCCCATGTATGCCACTTGAATCAGTGAAGACCAAGGCCTCTCAGCACCTCTGTAACTCACTGATACAGCGTGCTACACTTTTTCAAAAAGCTCAGTCATGCATGCACCAAGCCCTGCTCTCAGCAGGAAAGACATCCTTTTAGAACTATGGACCCAGCAGGATCGTGAGCTATAAGCTCCGTAACACTCAATTGCTACAAACATTTCTTTCTTGTCTCCATAAAACAAGATTCACTCTACATTTTACATTGAAGTATTTATTACATATATAATGTGCATATGTATATGTTATATATATATATATATATATATATATATATACACCTGATACCTGTGTATGTATATGATATACACATACATACAAGTCCTATGTTGATTTATATATATATAGTTCATCATGACAATATATATACTGAAGCAGACACTTCTCCAACGGAACATGTTAGATACATAATATTCAGTTTACATATCACCTTTTGTTACTATTGTATATAATTGGAATTTATAAGCCCCTTCATGGACTTTGTCAATCAATCAATAGGACCCATATATATTGAACACTATAAATTGAGCTCCATGCTAAGGACTCTAAGATTTAAAGAGTAACTGATGTGTACTTTGTTTGAAACCTGTAGGTGCTCAAAATTTAGTGGGGGGGGGGATAGACAAGTATGTTACAACTACCTAACAATATAGCTTTATATTAGAGTATCATAAAGCTCTATGAGTGGCTAGACCATGTGTTTGAGTTTATGTCACACACCCACCCTTACCATCAGAACAATTTCCTTTCTAAATTTTAACACTTCAGAAAATTCACAAAGTGGAGTACTACCTCTTATTACTCCAGGGAAAAATAAATTTCTGTTATTTTCTAGTAATGAAACCTTGGGAAAACATTGACTTTTGAAGCCTCAGATTATTTATCTCTAAACAGAACTAATTATATCTTGCAAAATTAATTTAAATTTATGTCTAAAAACAGAACATAATTATTGTGACATTCATACCACATAAAAATGGTCATTGGGCCATTGGTCAGGTATTTCTTACAACAGCCCTTTGCAGAAGCACTAACAATGTCACCACTTTTAAGAAGAGAGAAATATATCATCTAATACTCTGATCTTATAATGCTCAGTGATTTACTTACATTTATTTATGTTTCTATTCATTTAATTTTAAGTGAATAATATCCTAACATTCTTCCTATTTTTGCATTTCTCAATGAAAGAATATTTCATGGATTAATACAGAAGATGAAGCAGCAAGATACTTCCTTTCACTGCCCCCAGAATATGCAAAGAAGGGAGTATGAGATAATTTTGGCCACAAATTTGATGCTTCTATATATAACCTCAGTTCTTCAAGGCAATGCTATAAAATAATGAGATAACTGAATTTTAGTTAGGGTTCATGTATAGCAACTTGAACCCTCATATGTTAATGGAAATGCAAAATGGTATAATCACTTTATAAGACAGTTTCTTACAAAACTAGACACAGTCTTAGTATACCAATCCAGCAACTGTCCTCCTTGGTATTTGCCCAGATGTACTGAAAACTAAGGTCTGCACAAAAACCTAAACACCGAGGTTTATAGCATTTTTATTCATAATTGTCAAAATTTGGAAGACACTAAGATGTCCTTAGTAGGTTAATGGAGAAATTGTCTTATATCCAGATAATGAAATGTTATTCAGTACTAAAAAGAAATGAACAGTCAAGTCATGAAAAGACAAGAAGGAATCTTAAATACATATTATTAAGTAAAATAACCCAATTTAAAAAGGCTACATACTGCTTAATTCCAACTAAATGATGTTCTGGAAAATGATAAACTATGTAGACTGAAAATATCATTTTACTATTCATTCTTCCCCCCACTCTCTCTCTCCTACCCCTCAATTTCCCTAATGAGTGTGAAGTGGCAGATCATTATGATTCGGAGAGATTTGCATTTATAATAATTAATGGTAAGTATCTTTTCATATGCTACCGTCCATTTGCATATCACCTTAGAGAAATGTCTATTCAAGTCTTTTGCACATTTTTTAATTAGGTTTTTCTTTTTGCTGTTGCTAAGTTGTAGGGGTAATTTTTACATTTCTAGATATTAACCCCTTATTAGATATAAGACTCGCAAACTTCTCTTATTTGGTGGGTTCCCCTTTTACTGTTAATAGTATCTTTAGGGAACAAAAGTTTAAATTTCATATAGTCCAATATGTTTTTTTTTAATTTTAATGTTTCATTTATTTTTGAGAGAGAGAGAGACAGTGTGAGCAGCGGAGGGTCAGAGAGAGAGAAGACATAGAATCCGAAGACAGGCTCCAGGCTCTGAGCTAGCTGTCAGCACAGAGCCTGACGCAGGGCTTGAACCCATAAACTGGGAGATCATGACCTGAGCCAAAGCCGGCGCTCAACTGACTGAGCCACCCAGACACCCCAATATAGTCCAACATATTTACTTATCTTTTCTTAGCTGTGCTTTTGGTGTCAAATTCAAGGAATCACTGTCAAGTCCAATGGCATCTGAATTTTCCCATGTGTTTTCTTCTAAGAGTTTAGATCTTATACTTAGGTCTTTGAGAATGTGTGTGTGTGTGTGTGTGTGTGTGTGCGCGCACGCGTGAAGCGTGCACAAGCACATGTGCACATGTGTGGTATAAGGTTCAAACTCCATTCTTTTTCAGGTGGATATTCAGTTTTCCCGACACCACTGACATGAGGAAGCTAGGGGCAACAGGACCCTTTCTTTCCTTCTTTCTTCTTTCCTTCCTTCCCTTACTTATTGCCAGTAACAGTTACATTTTGTTTTTAGTTTGTTTAATAGTTGAGAAATCAGTTTGTAAATTATTTTTTATGTTTATACTGAAACAAAGTCCAGTAATATATAAGAATATGTTCCAACATGTCAGGAAAAAATATATAAATTATGTTTCTACCATTTATTTGCCTTAAGGCCTTAATAAAGTAAAATAAGTTCCCTAAACCTCAACTCCATAATCTATCATATTCTACTTGTAATGTTAGTATGGTATAACTTTTACAAATATTTGTAGAGGATTAGGAGAGAACTAAATAGATAAAACTAAAAAGGGTTTTACTTTTGATATTGATTATTACAAGGCCCTGCCACCCAGTTGGTGCTGTGACTGTCTTCAAAGGGCCATTTGACTCTTCTATCTAGACAAGTGCTTCAGGATCATGGGAAATCTGATAAGACAGGTGAATTCCATGAGCATGAGCCCACTTTCATATGTCGTTTGTTGCAAAAGGACTTATTTGATCATGAGAAATGCTGTGTGAGATATCATGAAGGCAGATTAGGCACTATATAAATCTACAAATGTGTGTTTTTGCATTCAGGGAAGGAAAATACATATCCAGAGTAACTATTCCAGAAACTATACAGGGATACCTCTCCTATGATAAAAACAGTCCAATGTAACTAAAGAGCCAGCAGGTAGCTGGTTGATCACCAGCTGGGAATGAAGGTCATACTGGGAATGAAGTTCTTTTTGGAGACTTAATGTTCTTTGTTGCTGGCAGATTAGTCATCCAGCACTGTCTAGATCAAGGTTGGACTTGTTCTGAATGAGTCATCCAACACCCTAGATTATTAAGTCTCTCTTGTAAGGTCACACTTTGGTGACAATTCACATGACACACTCTTATCATTACATTGATTCCTATTCAGAAAGAACTATCCAAATATACACTCCCCCATATCTACTTGATACCAATCTCCCATTAATGTCCCTCCCCAGTCCCTGCCCATCCAGTCAAACCACTGGTCACAACCTATATAGACCACTACTCCCCACCACGTATCCTTCCAGGCTAAATGAACAGCCAGGTTTACCATTTGAAGTTTTGCTTACTGTGAGGATTTTATCTCTGTCCTTCAGAGCTATCCTAGAAAGAAGCCATGGAGCTCCCATCGTCTACTTTTGGGTGGTGCCTGTATGCTTTGCAGAAGCATTTATAAGCCAGGCTAAAGCTTTCCCTTTCTCAATCAACTAGTTGTAATGGAATCCTCATGAGTTCACAGATCAAGATCAGGAGAGAGAAAGTAATGTAGGAGTGAGGGCCATAAACATTTGTGTCCCTCTCTTATTCTTAAGCTGATCCTGAAAGCAAGAGACTGATCTCATATCACTTTTATTTGATAATGGAGTGTTGCTGGGAACACTCAACATTATGATTTGGTGGGTCAAATGACACCCAGTTAATAATAAGCAGCTAAGGCTGTTTGGTGAGTGCTGGCCAATGGTTAAGCCTTCCGCCCTTACTAAGTTCCAGTGGCAAGCCCAAGCTGTTTCTCAAAAGGAGAGTAGTTATCCATATAGGTTAGGAGAGTGTGCTCCTAAGAGTCAGCACAGGGATTCACCTACAGGGGCCTTCCAAGGGTTCCAAATAGTGTGACTATCTCCCATTGGTAGTTCAAATATCATTGGATCTGGTGGATCATGAGGCTCAACTGGGGAAGTATCTTATACAACAGTCTAGACCTGTTGTGGAGCCTTCTCTCATTTTGAATCCTACTTAAAAGTAGAAGTTTTGGGGCTACTTGGACCAAACTAATACCAAAATGAGAAATATGTTGCTTCTAAAACTCGAATAAGCCCACTACACATTGAACTTTTTTTCCTTTTTTCTAGAAGCAGACAGATGTGACAATTTATCTTTTACCTTAGAAAGTATATCCACATTACTGGAGCATTAGAAATTCCCCTAAGGCATAAGGCTCTTCTGTTTTTAGGTTACCTAACCTGTGACATGCAAATGCCCTACTAATATGTCTAGTAAAGTTGTTACTCTTGCACATGAGGTATAAACAGCATAAATCCATCAATGTAATGAATCAACATGATATCCTATGGAAGGGAAAGGTGATTCAGTTTTCTGAAGACTAAATAATGAAATGGAGCCAGGAAGTTGATGCACCCCTCAGGTAGTTCAGTGAAGGGTGATTACTGGCTGTACTAAGTGAAAGAAATGAACAAAATGGTAACACTGACAAAAACATTTCACTGATTATAGATACACGCCATGTACCAAGGTATCTGCTGATGTGATAAAGCAATAGAACTTCATCTGAAATAGCAGTTGCAATTGGAGTCTCCAACCAATTAATTTTAGGACTATAATCATTGCTCACATCTACTGTATTCACAAGTCAAACAGACAACTGAATGGCATATGGAGGGAGTCCCAACCCCTGAATCTTCTAAGTCCTCAGTGGTGGCTCTAACCTCTGCAAGAACTCCAGGAATATGACCTTGCCTTTAGTTTAATATTTCTGTCAGTTGAGCTGTTGTAGTGGCTTCTATTTGGTCTTTTGTAATATAAAAGTCCTCACTCCACAGGTCAGGGTATCAATGTGGATATTGTGATAGTTGCTGAATATGTTTTTTCCTCCAATTATACATTTTAGAACTAGAAAAATAAAGACAGAATGGGTTCAGAGTTCCACTAGGTCCACTGTGAGACAGACTCAAGTTAAAATTCCATTGATCACCTAACTTCCAAAAATCCCTACTGGGACTCATGGGCTCCAACAGATGTTTTGGTTTCCAGGAATTTGACAGTTCAAAGCCAATGTCTAGTAACACTAACTTTGTATAGTGCCTGTGGAAAAGTCAGAGATACATTAGCAGTACTAATTGACAGTTTAGCAGAGTTCTTTTTCAAGGGTACCCAGACTCTTCTCCTTCAAAGGGTTCTATATCTTGCAAATTGTCTCTAGTTTGAGAACTCAAGTAAGAACCATGTTTAGGCAATTAAAATAAGAATTCTGCTCATTCAATCCTGAACTCTTTTGCTTACGCAGATCAAATAAATATTTAATAGACTGTTTTATTTCTCTTCTAGGGATGTGATGATTAACTAGGCAATGGCATTGACTCAGTTGTCCATTATGGTAACCACATCTCCCTTATCTTTGGTGATTAAATGCCACCAGTTTGCCCTTTTGCTCCAGGATCCAATTACCTCCAGTGAATTTAGGGATTCTAGTTCAAGGGTAGCAATTCTTCTGACCTACAGAAAAGACTGCTTGGGATTATCTTTCTTCCTTTCTCTCTCGGCCTCTCCCCCTCATTCATGTGCATAGGAGCACACACTCTCAAAATAAATAAATAGGGAAACACTTAAAAAAAAAGAATGTATGATGAAAGTATTTTTCCCATGGATATTGCTATATCAAATCATGAAATACCAGTGCTGTCTTTACTCTTGAAAATGCAGTCTTTAGTAGCTTTATATCTAATCTTACTAGAGAACAAATTTTAGAAGAAGCTTTATATCTAATCTGACTAGAGAACAAAGTGTAGAAGACACAGAATGAATTTGAAAATCACATTCTTAAAATTATTTTCTCTAGAACCACTTTTGGTAATAAAATCAGTATCAGAAAATGTTCAGTCAGAGAAAGAGAATTAGCAGAAAATATACATTAAGGGATATACTATAAATACCCGGTTAACACAATTGTGTGGTCTAGCTATACTTCTGAAATTCCTAGGGCAAAGCATGTGGAAAGGCCAGCTAGAATTTTTAGATTTGAACTAAAGCTGCTATCAAGACGAAGACTTTATTCCTCTTCAGAGAAGTCTCAACTCTGCTAATAAAGCCTTTCAACTGATCAAATCAGGTCTGCATTATCAAGGATAAGTTTCCTTTAAGGTCAGCTAAATACTGTTTAGTCACATCTACAAACTACCTTAATGCATTATAATGTCAAACATATATTTGTGTTTGATTTATGCATTATAATACCAAACATATATGTCTGTTTAATTTAAAAATGGGAAACTATAGCTTATTTATGCTGACACAAAAGGTAATCATAACCATTACATTTTAGTACTTCTTTCTAGAAAATGTAAAAAAACTATTAAACACAAACTAGAGGAGAGAATTTACTTGGCATACTTACCTCTTTTTTTCTATTTTTGAAACATTCTTTTGAGATTTACAACTTTAAGAGTTAGAATACACTATTCTATCAGAGCTGTCTTGTGTATCACCTGAAATTCACTTAGCACACATTTGATCTTAACTATGTTATGGTAACTAACCTTGCAGATAAACATTGGCAGGACCTTGCTTCAGTGCCACCATGTGATTCTAGATTTCTATCCCACACATTCCATAACACTGTGGAGTCTGAATCCTATAGCAACACACAGGGTTCTGGGACATTTAAAAACCTGACATTACAAGAAAATTGTACTCTATATTAGGACCCTTGACCAATGAGAAAAATGAACCAATAGAGAAATCCTTCCCTCTATCTGTCATGCTAACAATTTTTAGGTGTTCTCATAAAAATCCTCAAATGATCTCCACAGAATCATGCTCAGTTAACTAAAGAAATGAGAACGATAATAGCTCTTATTTATTTTATTCTCTATTCTCTATCTTAGTCTTCCCCAGTTTACTTGTCTTCTTCATCAGATAAATTTTCACATTGAAATATATGCACTCAAGTCTTATGTCAAGCTCTGTGTTCTTGAAGAAAGAAAAACTAATGCAACTGGTACCGAGGATGGCCCTAGAAAAACCTTTAGAATGGGATTTTAGAATATGACCTCTATCTTTCTTAAAGTGGTGATAAGGACTCAAATGATGCACTGATAAAACCTTGGACTACAGGCATATCACAAGAATTGATATTTTCTCATGAGGGACAACATGGAGCATGGATGTATGTGGGAGCAGTGCCGTCTGAATGGATTCTAGCTGGAATTAGGCTAGGAGAAATAATGAAAATACAGCTCAAGTGCAGCACACAGTGATTTTATACATACAGCTGGTGGTTATTTCCCACACTGAACTGCATAATTGAGATAGAAATAGCAGCAGCCAAAACACACACTGGTTCTGTGACCTGTGGAGTTCTAGCCATTATTTTAGAAAGAGCAAAGTCTGAAACTACACGCTCCACACCACTTGCAACTAAAACATAGAATTCTAAATAATACATGAACCAAGGAAATCCACAAGATATGTAAGAAAAAAAAAGACAGTGATAATAGAGTAGATTTCAAAACACGTACCAGAGCCTAAAAGCTCAGAGAGAAGTTTATAGTTAAATCTCTATATAAGAAAAGTGATATCAGAAGTTACAGGATTTATTCTTCATATCAGGAGTTTGGGGGAAAACCAAATCAAATTAAAAAATGTATTAGGAACAAAATAATAAAAGGTAATGCAAAATTAATGGACTGTTATCATTACAATGGAGAAAATAAAAAAAGAAAATATTTTCTCAATGATAATATCCTTGGCAAGATTAATAAAGAAATAAGTGAGAAAATACAAATCATATCATCATAAAGCAGGATAAAATGTTATATTCTAGAGCACAGAGATGCATTAAAAATAACTTGTTATTAAAGGAGAGCTTTACCCTAATACATATAAAAACTGGATTCAAATAAAAAACAAATTCCTCAATAGCATAACTAAATAAGACTGAAGATTACAGATTTAGTCTGATTCACACTAGTCAATCTACTGTTAAAGATCATCCCCCTCCAAAACAACCTTCAAAAATTTATAGCTTCATTGGCAAAATGTATGAAACATTTTATGAATAACAAATTTACATTAATTCGTAATAGGAATAGAGAAAACATTTCCTGATCTTTTTACAAGGCCAGAGTAACCAACGTCAGTACAAAGCCCCAATGAGGACAATACATGAAGAAAATGTTATTTCCTGAACACAGATGCACACATGTAAAACTTATGTGAAAATCAAATCCAGCAATGTATAAAAAGATAAATAAAAGCCAAGTTATTTTCATACCAGAAATATGTAGAATGATATTTAAAACTCAATCATTGTAACAGTGATAGAAGCAGAAAAATCTGAAGTCAACATATCACCCAGATACATTAATAGTAAAAAGGGTAAGAACCAAAGATAATAAATTTTGAAAGGAGCCAGAGTAAAGCTACTCATAGAAAAGAAACCCGAATATCTGACTGCTCCGTGGAAACAATGAAGTCAAAAGGCAGTGCAAACACAGGGTCACGGTGTGTAAAGTACCAAACAAGAATCTTAAAAATAATGAAACTATCTTTCAAACATTGAAAGCAACAGGATTCTAGTTTCAACACCGACATGAAAAAGCTTGGAAGTCTTCAACTCCCTTCTTACCACAAGAAAGATTCCCAAACTAAGAATCTGTAAGTTTTCTTGGATCCATCAGAGAAAAGAGACCACAGACCAAACTGACACTTGAAATCTGGAGAGACTGGCAAATTCAGAAATCACAGAGAAAGCTTACCTGGAGCCGGAGTTGAGAAATTGCTGGAGATTGGGTGCGAAACAGTGAGAGTGTGAATCTCCTGGAGTATTCGGTCTTAGGAGAACCCCATTATTTTGGGGGGTTACCTTTAAGAATTCCACTAGTTCCTCAAAAATAAAGATATATTTAAATAGAAACCTCACCTCATACCTCTGGCAGGATGAGAGGAAAGTAACCGTCCCGAAGTATGCTGGGAGTGCTCTCCTTAGCAAAAACCTACAGTCAAAAAGATTTCTTTCACCTGCTGGAAGGGCATTCCCTTGACTCCAGCTTTTTCTAGCTTTCCTTTCTAACCTGTGGGAAGGGAGAGAATGAAGAAACACTTATAAAGGTTGCAATCCAGAAACACAGTCTCACTAAGATGCTGAAACCTAATCATTTTCTCCCCAATTCCTTACCACTGCATCACCAAGGCTCAAGTATATATATGAACAGAGAATTACAGCCGAAAGAGCCACAAAGCTCAACCTCTATTTAAGAGGAAGTCTCTCTCTCTCTCTCTCTCTCTCTCACACACACACACACACACACACACACACACACACACACACACACACACACACAGTACACCTGAAACTAATGTTAACTGTGTGTTAACTAACTGGAATTTAAGTAAAAATTAAAAAAAATAATCTTTAAATAGAGGGGGGAAGTGGGCTTATGGAAAACAAGAGACACCTGAGAAGACAAAAACACGAACACCTGAGAATCGTGAAGCCTCTTCCACTCATTTAGCTCTACAGTCAATCTTAAACAGCCCAATGTTAACTATATTGACATAAAATTTCACATGAAAGACTTATGTACCTCACTTCCTATTACACAATGCTATAGGTTGAATTATATCCCTAAAAAGATATGTTGAATTTCTAACTCTGGTACTTGAATACGACCTCCTTTGTAAATAGGGTCTTTATGGGTGGAACTATGTCAGTGCGAGGTCATACTGGATTGTGGGGTGTAGGTCCTAATCCAATGTCTGGCACTTTACAAGAAGAGGAAACTTTGAAGACAGGCACACGCAGAGATAATGTCACGTGACAGTGGAGGCAGACACTGAAGAGATGCGTTTGCAAGGCAAACAATGCCAGGGGTTTCTAGGAAGGTAAGAAGCTAGAAAAAGGCACAGAAGAATAACAATTTTCAGATAGAGAATGGACCTTCCAACAACTTTATTTTGGACTTCTAGATTACTAAACTATGAAAGGGTAAATAAATTTCTGTTTAACATCACTAGATTGTGGTGTTTTGTTAATTTGTTAAGAGTGAGGGGCTGCTGTCCCAAATATTTACAATTTTGAAGTAATTTAGAACCTGGTAATGAGTCTCAAAATGTTTTGAGGTTCATGATAGAAACTTATTCTAAAGTTTGTATGGAAAGGCAAAAGACACTGAATAGTCACCGAACATAACAATGAAAACAACAAATTTGGAAGACTGACAGTATCTGATATCAAGATTTACTGCAAAGCAACAAGAATGAAGACAAAGTGGTATTGGCCAAAAACAAAACAACAAAACAAAAACAAAAACAAATAACAAAACAAGCTACATGCATGGAAAATAATGATTTTCTCAAGAGCCTACAAATAAATTTATACAAATTTAGTCTACAAGTTTTTGCCCACAGACAATTCAATGAAAACAGTCTATTAACTGTGCTAAAAAAAAAAAAAAACTGGATGTACACATGCAAAAAGTTAAGGACAAGAAATCTCACAAAAATTAACTCAAAATTGATCACAGACCTAAATGCAAAATGCAAAATTAACCAAACTTATGAAACAAAACATAGGAATTGCTCTTAGGTTTCCCAATGAGGTTTTATTTGTTTTCTTTTTAAATAGTCTATTATCAAATTAGTTTCCATATAGCACCCAGTGCTCTTCCCCATCACCACCACCTCTTCCCCGCCCCCTTCCCCTTCAACCCTCAATTCGTTTTTAGTATTCAATAGTCTCTCAAGTTTTGCATCCCTCTCTCTCCCCAACTCTCTTTCCCTCTTCCCCTCCCCCTGGTCCTCCATTAGGTTTCTCTTGTTCTCCTGTTAGACCTATGAGTGCAAACATATGGTATCTGTCCCTCTCCACCTGACTTATTTCGCTTAGCATGACACCCTTTAGGTCCATCCACTTTCCTACAAATGGCCAGATTTCATTCTTTCTCATTGCCATGTAATACTCCATTGTATATATATACCACATCTTCTTGATCCACTCATCAGGTGATGGACATTTAGGCTTTTTCCATGTTTTGGCTATTGTGGACAGTGCCGCTATGAACATTGGGGTACATGTGCTCCTATGCATCAGCACTTCTGCATCCCTTGGGTAAATCCCTAGCAGTGATATTGCTGGGTAATAGGGGAGTTCTATGGATAGTTTTTTGAGGAACCTCCACACAGTTTTCAAGAGCAGCTGCCCCAATGAGTTTTTAGATATAACATCATTATTTATTTAAAACACACCAAAAAAATGAAAGCTGGACTTAAGTAATTTAAAATTTTTCACTCTGTGAAAAACACTATTAAGAGAATAAAAAGCAAACCACAGATAGAGGAAATTTTGAAAACAAAAAAGATATCTGGTAAGTGATTTGTATCCAAAACATATACAAGGACTTTTAAACTCACAGTGAAAAAATAAAACAGTCTAATTTTTTAAAAAATGGGCAAAATATCTGAACAAAGAATATATACAAATAAAAAGGTACTCAAAATAATTTATCATTAGGGAATTGTAAAGTTAGACAATGAGATGTATATCTATTAGGGTATCTGCAATAATAAAAAGAAAAGTCAGTAAATCTCACATTACCAGAATTGGCAAAGATATCGAATGATATGACCACTCTTTCATTGCTGTGAGAATTCAAAACTGCAAAATTTTTAGCCATTTTAGAAGACAACTTGGCAGTTTCTTATGAAAATTGTCTTACAATGCAATCAGCAATTATGCTTCTAGGTATTTGCCCAAGTGAATTGCAAATTTATTTCTATAAAAACAATGCACATAAATGTTTCTAGCAGATTCATTCAAAGCAACCAAGATGCCCTTCAATATGTTAATGGATAAACAAAATAGAGCATATCCATCCAGTAGGATATTTTTAGTGATAAAAGGAAATGAGCTATCAAGCCATGTTTCTATGGCTTGGACAAATCTTAACTGTCTTTTTCTAAGTAAAATAAGCCCATTTTAAAAGGATACACACTGTATGTTTCCAATTAAATGTCATTTGGAAAAGGCAAAATTTATGAGACAGTAAAACGTTCAGTGATTGCCAGTGGTTTGAGGGTTAAAAAGGAGTCTTTTTTTTTTAAATGTTTTTTTATTTATTTTTGAGAGACAGAGAGAAACAGTGCAAGCAGGGGAGGGTCAGAGAGAGAGGGAGAAATGGAATTCGAGGACAGGCTCCGGGATCTGAGCTAGCTGTCAGCACAGAGTCTGATGTGGGGCTCGAACCCACGAACTATGAGATCATGACCTAGGCCGAAGCCAAACACTTAACTGACTGAGCCACCCAGGTGCCCCAAAAAGGACAGTCTTAATAGAGAAAGCAAAGGGGCTTTTGATGGTGGTGAACTATTGTTTAATTGAGCATATATGGCATTGTGGGCATATCAAATGCAGCATAAAGAGTGAAATTTAATGAACAAGAATTTTCTAAAAAAAATCATTAGGAACTTGAAAGATATGAGGAAAAACAGACTCTGTCAAATGAATCTACCTTTATGACAAGTGTGTGAAAAAAGAAAAAGGTGCTGATTTAACTAACTTTGGGAATGAATGGAGTCTTTAGGACTAAAGACAAAAGAAACTGCTCACCAATATGGGATTCTGGTTGCTTTCCATGGAGTATGGGTTAACATTTCTCATACTGCTAGACATGTATGCCAATAACTGAATAATTAGGAGCTAGGTTTCTCTCTGTTATGGTTGGAATTTACAGATAAGCAAGGGGAGATGTTAAAATGATCCAGTTGGTAGATGATGACTTAGAGTTGCAGACACTGATAGAACTCATGTTTAGCAGGGCCAGAGTAGGAAAACCTCAACTGTAATGAATGAATTGCTAAAGTTTCAGGGTGGACAAGTCTGACAGTTAAGAACTCCAGGAGGAGCCAGTCCTCGGTGGTCACACACTTTTCTGAGATTAATTTCCAAAGGCTCAACCAGATTCCCAAGGAAAAAATATCAGAGAAGTGTCCCCTCTTGATCACTAAGCACTTTGAAGTATACAGGATACTCTGTTCTTCTTACACAAGCCTGCTCTCGGGAGAAACTAGTTAACCAGAAGCCTAAGATGCTGGCGTATTATCAGAGCCTAATTTACCTTGGAGAAAAAAAAAAAATAATCGACCTTAGTCACTTCTAATCTTCCACATAGAAGGGAACTACCCAACTTCGGCCCATATCAGCCATCCTATCTAAAATGAGGGGGAAGAAAGATTAAAAACACTTCTGAGGTTCACAGTCCAGAGGCACAGGCTCACTGAGAAAGTGATGCCTAATCACAGGACTACAGAAGGCTTCCGCTCCCACCATGCCTCACGACAACATTCCCAAAGGCTTATTTACAGCAGTTCCTCTTATATGGTGCATGGCTGGTCATCAAGAAAAAATTACAAATATTACTAAAAGGTAAAAAATACAACTTGAAGACACATAGCAAGCATCAGAACTAACTATGGCAGGGATGTTAGATTATCAGACCACCTATTTAAAATAGCTATGATTTATGTGCTAAGGGCTCTAAGAGGGACAGCACTGAAAGAACAGATGGGCAATGGAAGCAGAGTGATGGAAATACTAAAAGTAGAATAAAATAAAAGGGACAAACAAATGCTAGAAATCAAAAATATTGTAACAGAAATAAAGAATGCCATTGATAATTTTTTTTGAGTAGACTGAACACAGATGTGGAAAGAATTTCTGACCTGGAGAATCCATCAATATAATCCTTAAACAACAAAGCAAAGAGACATAATAAAAAAGATAAACCAAACAGAACACCCAAGGGTTGGGGGGGGGCAACAAAAATCCTTGGGGGATACCAAAAACAGAATAAAGAGAGAATAGAAAGAGAAGAAATATTTTGGAAAATGAATGAGAGGTCTCCAAACTAATGTCAGACACCAAACCACAGATCCACCAAGCTCAGAGAATATCAAACAGGATAGATTCAAAAATGAACAAAGAAAATAAACAAACTACACCTATAAGTATCATTTTAAAATTTCAAATTATCAAAGATAGAAAAAAAATCCTGAAGGAAACTAGAGGGGGGCGGGGGAAGTACCTTACAGAGGAAGAAAGAGTTGTATCTACTTCTCAAAATCATGTAAGCAAGAAGAGAGTGAAGTGAAATATTCACTGTGTTGAAAGACAAAGAACTCCAACCTAAGAAATCTGCAATTTGGAAAATTATCCATCAAAAGTGAAAGAAAATTAAAGACTTTATAGGACAAACAAAAATTGAAGGATATTTTGTCAGTAGACATGCCTTATAAAAAATGTTAGAAGTTCTTTAGAGAGAAGAAAAATAATAGAAACTAAGAACAACATGAAGAAAGGAGGGGCATCAAAAATTTAAGTAAAAGTAAAATAAAAACTTTTAATATTCTTAATCTGAATTGATCTAATAGCAGTTTGTTCAAAATATAGCAGCATCTAGCTCTCAAAAGAGAAATCTGGGTTGAAAATACATATTGCAATTCTTCCAACATGTATTTTAAATTGTTAAAAATAATGCCAACAAAATATTTGATTATGTATGTCTATATACATATATATACAAACTCATGCTTATTTATAAATGAAATGAATCAAAAAGTAATAAAAGTGATGAGAGGAAGGGATTAGAACTCTTTGTTATTACAAGATACACTACGTGTGAAGAGGTGTAGTGAAATTTTAAAGTGTACTTTGATTAGCTGAATGTATATTGCAAATTCTAGGGAAACCATTATAGAAAAGTTTAAAAATACATAAGTGATATTGTGAAAAAGGAAAGAATATAGCATCATATAAAAATACTCATTTTAAAGCACAATATAGAAAAAAATTGAAGGACAAAACTAGGAAGAAAGAATAATGGCAACAAATAGAAAACAGTAACAAATACAGTTGATATCAACCCAACTACATCAATATTCACTTTCAGTGTCAATGGTCTTAATATATCAATTAAAAGAGATTGTCAGAGTGAATCAGAAAACACAACCCGATTCTATATATTTCTACAAGATACCTATTTTAAATATAAAAACACATAATGGTAAATACCTGAAGAAAATATACCCTGTTCATGATAACCGAAAAAAGTAGGAGTGCCTATGCTACTTTCAGGCAAAGCAGGTTTCAACAATGTTATCAGGATAAAATATAATAGAATATCTATAATTCTTCACTACAACATTCAATAAAATAGCCACTACAGTACCGTTGGTAAATTGTAAGCCTGTAAATTGAACACTTTATGTAAAAATTACTTATATATTTACATATAAACATATATATGTATGTGAATGTATGTTTGTACATATATATTTTTGTGTGTGCATAAATTGTACTTTCCTAGAACATAAGTAGTAAGATGAGCATTTTGTTACATCTTATCACTTTGGGGAAGTTTGAAGAGAAGTAGTCTTTTTAATATTCAACTCATATCTTATGTATTTCCTGATTTTAACTCATCTTAATCATGCATTACTTTAAAAATAGTAATTAGTTTTTTTTTAATAGCAAGAGAACTTATTTTTCTTGAGCTTATTTATTTATTTTGAGAAAGTGAGAGTAAGAGATCATGAGCAGGCAAGGGGCAGAGAAAGGGGTGGGGGGAGAGAATCCCAGGGAGACTGCACTGTCAGTGCAGAGCCCAACACAGGACTTGAACCCACAAACCATAAGATCAGACCTAGGTCGAAATCAAAAGTCAAATGCTTAAATGACTGAACCACCCAGGTACCCCATAATTACTTTTTATAATAATCAATAACTAATAAAAGTAGTTCCTAAAAGCTTACCAGCATTATGTAAATTATAAGATGATTTTAAAAAGCAGGTTAGAGCAAAGGGGAAATGAAAATAGGAAAGTCGAGAATGCAAAAAAAATATGAAGAGTAGAAAGAAAAGAAAATTAAAGAAAAAATAGAGTTACTTTGTGGACTGAAATTACATTAGATGCTTTGAAATTTCTATATTAAGTAAATAAGTAATAATAGATTTATATTTCTGAACCTTTGCCTTCAAAGAATCTTAAAGGTTATTTTACAATTTTAAACGTTAAAACTGTGTTTCTTTCATAAGAGAGACTTGTTTATTGCAACTTAAAATACTACGATAAGATGAGTAAAAATCCATTTATCCTCCAGGAGGAGAGAATTGGACTTGAAAGAATGAGTCCATTCAATCGACTTCAAGTGCTTATGGGGAAAATGACCTGGAGGTAGTTAATTTGCTGACAATAGGAAAAATACAAAGTCACCTGGCATGTGGCAGGGACTTCAAAGTACTCTCCCTTCCCCTTGTTTCAGGTTGAATATGTAACTCACTAATTTGTAAACTTGCTGAAATGCCTTGTATAGCAAAGGAAAAAAAAAAAATGTGTCCATTTCCTATCAGTTTCCTACTGTAATCTAATCATTTCCACACTCATTATTTTACTGCAACGGCTCTCACAATTTATCTGCATTTACTAAAACTCTTTTTGCTGGACATTTTGTTTTTCATGTAATATCAATGTCTTCTATTTTTATTGCAAGGCTGCACTTTGGCTGGATTTTTTTCGACCTCTATTCCTTAAACCAAATTAATATATTTATTTTTTCTTTGTATATTTTAGTAGATGCTCAATTTATTTTTATGTCTCCAAAGGAGGTGTGGCAAGCAAATGTAATTTAAATCGTTCCATATCTTAGGTAGCAATCATATGTCCCTATACTCACCTATGTAGCCAACTTCTTAAAACAGTTGATCAAAGTTGCTGTATCTATTTTTTATCACTCACTAATTACCTCACTATAATTGGGACTGCCTCCTCCTACTCCGCCAAAATATATTTTTCTAAGATCAATGGTGACTTATGTGACAGTAAATACTACAGCGGTTTGTAGTGCTGGCCACTCTGTCCTTCAAGCCTTCACCTTTCTTGGGTTCTTTGAGGTCACTCTCTTTTCTTACATCACTGACTACCTCTCCCTAGTGCCCTCTTTTTTTCCCTTATCCTTTTTGGTTTCCAGCAAATCTTGTGTGTAGAATATGATTTTCCTTGTGTCATTTTTTTCCCGCATTATGTCAGTGAATTCAATTGTGACTTTTATCAGACTTATTTTACTTTACCATTTCTAATAAACTCTGTCATCTGAGCTTTATAGCTATGTATGTCTATTTCTCTATGGTACCTTCCTTTGAAGTCTCAATTCACCTTAAAACTAACAAGTTCGATATAAAACTCATGAACTCTCACTTCCATGATTTTATATCTAGTATAATCCCCTATCTTGATACATGGCATCATCATAAATAGTTGAACTTGAGAACCCAGGAGCCAAATTCAACATTTCCCTGTGTCTTCCACTCTTATCCAAGTTACCAACACTTCCTGGTCATTTAATTACTTATATCCATTGAATCTATTAGCTTTTCTTCCTTTCCTATCTGGCAATTTCCAGCTACCATAAATCTTGGTATGAATTATTGCACCTGTGTAGTGAGATAACTCAGTCTATCCCAGTATATACAAGCCTGGCCCTAACTAAGCTATTTCTTCTGTCAAATAGAGTCCACTCACCAAAATTCAGATCTGATCATACTGTCCTTGCTTAAAATACCTTAGATCTTTCATCCTTAGATAAAAAGCAAAATGTGTCCTACCTACTTATCTAACTTCATCTAAACATATTGTCGTCTTGACCTTGGTGCCCCAGATATACTATGTTGATTTTATTATTCCCTTGTATACTTCATGTTCACTCTAGCACAGGGACTTTTCCTATATACTCTTCTCTGTGACTAGCAATTTCTCATTCATTCCTCCTTTTGCCATGTTACTTCTATTCTGCCTTCAATTTTATTTTATTTTTTAAAGTTTATGTATTTATTTTGAGAGAGAATACATGCACAAATGGGGCAGGGCCAGAGAAAGAGAATGAGAGAGAGAATCTGAAGCAGGTTCCATGCCGCCGTCAGCCCAGAACCTGATATGGGCTCACGAACCATAAGATCATGACCTGAGCTGAAATCAAGGGTCGGACCCTTAACCAACTTGTTGGGAGCTATCTGAACTTATACCAGTAGAGTGAAAATTCCTGGTGAGGGCACAGCAAGTTTGCACAGTCT
The DNA here is from genome assembly GCA_004023785.1 of Mungos mungo. Classification (NCBI taxonomy): domain Eukaryota; kingdom Metazoa; phylum Chordata; class Mammalia; order Carnivora; family Herpestidae; genus Mungos; species Mungos mungo. The sequence goes on from PISW01004884.1 coordinate 72,135, forward strand.
CTTGCCCCCAAACAGTTCCCAAAATCTACCCTCTTGAAACTTTCATTTCTGATTGGGCACCAAACCTCAGAGTGCTTTGTTGACTAGTGTCAGGGGCATCCTGTCCCCCTACCCTGTCCCTGAAGCATGATTGCACCTGGTCAGGGAAAAGATGAGTAAACTAGATATACCCTAATGCAACATATAATTTTCCTCAGCAATTAACTGATAACTGACTACCTTCTGGGCCTGAACGCCTTTGTGATAGCCACTACTGCGATAAAATGTATCAGTCATCATTGGGACTGTGACAGCAGGCATTATGTTTCCTGAATACCTGTTTTTCTGGGAACGTTCTCTTAGAGTTATAAACAGCCTAATGACCCTTACTCATAAAAAACCAACCTTTACTAAACAATGCTGTTTGTCTCTTGGCTAAAGGTTGCTTCCTTAAGGCTAGACCTGAGGTTTTGTAAAAAATACCTATGACAACCTGAGTGCCTGTAGCTAGGTTTTTTATGACAATAATTACTACTAGAATTGTAACTTCTGCAGAACCCATGTCTTGGAAAATTGTAAAAATTGTCAATGAGAAATCATTTACTGCTCTTTGTGGTCCTTGCACCTTCTGCCATAAATAAAGCTTGAGAACCAGACAGGGCCGAGACGCCTGCCAGAAGCGCAGGGGTGCCCACCTGGTGATCAGAATGAAACTCAAGGCTCTCTCACTCTCTCTCGCTGACACCACCCATCCTTCAGGGGAACCCTGGACCTCCTAGAGCTGGACTCTGGCACCAACTGAGCTACCCAGGCACCCCTCTGTTTTAAATTTTATCTCCATTATTTCATTAGGTGATCTTTTGCTGAATTAACTATAATTTTATTCATAATGCAGTTCATAACACCAAGGGCCTTTCTATTTAGCACTTAATAAATGACATTTAATTTTATATTTATTTGTGTGATTCTTTGATTAATATACATCCCTTAGTAGATCTTATGCTAGGTTTTGTCAGCATCTGTCTTTTCTTTTTTCTTTCATTCTATTCCCAGTGTCTAGAAACAACCAGACAGGTGAAAGGTGTCCTTAAATATTTGTAAAATAAATTAAGTGAAGAGATGGATAAATAAAATAAGGACCATGTACTCACTAAATTTCTTATAATTCACATATACAGTAAAACCTTCGTTTGCAAGCATAATTAATTCTGGAAACATGGTTGTAATCCAAAGCACTTGTATATCAAAGCAAATTTCCCCATAAGAAATCGAAACTCAGATGATTTGTTCCACAACCCGAAAATATATAAAAATGATTAGAACACTGTACTTTAACACAAAATAATAAAGAAAATACAAACTATAAAGAAAACATACTGACGTGAACTTAACTTAGAAAACCTTTGTGACTGGTGTGAGGGAGACAAGAGGCAGGAGGTTGATTGTGCATGATGACTTTCATTATCACTAACAAAATCACTGCTGTCTATCAGCTCAATGAAATTTCTTTCTGTTCCTGCAACTTTAACAAGGAACCTATCCAACGACACTTGCCTCCTTTTGAGGATTTTGTGGAAATGTGACCTTGCATAGTTGCTAAACAGATTCATTGATCTCACCGCTACAGCCTTTTCTGGGTGGTGCTTTTCTACCAAATTTTGTACTGTTTCCCACATTTTACAAATCTCCCTAATCTCATCTGAAGTGAGGGGTTCCTCCTCATCTTTCTCCTCCTCCTCTGCAGACAAGATCTCCTCCATAACCTCTTGCTGTTACTAGAAATGCCACAGTTGGATGCCAGTGAGCAAGTGAGAGAGGAACTGTTGGCTCAGTTGTGATCATGTGATACTCAGTGTCACGCTCTACTTGTTTTGCAAGAAATCACTCATTTATCAAGTTAAAAGTTATTAGAAACGTTTGTTCCTCTTGAGGAACACAAATTACTGCTTTATATTTTTCAGACATATGCATTTTCATTGCATTCTTGTGCAGTGTGAAGTGGCTTTGTATTTTGGAAAATAAAACACTTCTGTCAGAAATTCCTATTTTCAATAATACTTAGTCCTGAGCACCACCCATCCCAACCCTATAGGAATCTTGAAGACATTAAGTTGCAAGTTCTGTATTTGTAGTTATATCTCCAGGTTGATAAAATAATAGTCTAGATTTGTCCAGAACTACTACTCCTTCATGAAACCACATACTGAGTGTGGGAAACTATTACTTCCACACTAATTTTAATCTAATGGTTCATTCAGATAAAAATACCTTCTGTATAATAAATATCATCCCAATACCAATAATCAACACTAGGTAGAAAATAGAAATGTCAAAGGTCAAAAGAAACTCTATAGTTGACAGTATTTCTACTCAGTTAAAAGACATCTGGGGACATTAGTCAGTAGGACGAGCCTCAGAATAAATTAGTTGATTAACAAGGGGTATGGTTATTCAGGGAATCGCATGAGATGATAATAAAATACCTGGGAGTTTTAATGATTACATTTTCCCCAAGGAAAACTTGTGCTGAACAATCATTAAAAGTATTCCCTAGCATCTCTTACATTTTTTTATAGTTCCTCCCAGTGATTCTAATGTGAATAACCACATTTCTAAAGAAGTATGTAATGATATCTGTAAGAGAGACCGTAAGAGTAGTTATGGGTGGGAAGATAGAGCTAGCATTTTAAGATTCCTTCAAGGAACAACTTTTTTGGAATGAAAACAGTGATAAACTACCTTATATTCTAACATTGCTTAAATCTAATATATAATGAATGTATATTATGTCCTAGATATTCTCTTAGGAGCTATCTTTTTTTAATTTTTATAATAACACTCTTTTATCCCATTCATAACTCACAAAAAGGAAACCGAGGCTCAATGGAATGGAATGAATGCATTGTGTGAGTTTTCATAGGCTGAGCCAAGGTATAATTAATTGTCTCCAAACTCTAGGTATGTTTCTTTGTGCTAATCCCTAGAATGCCAAGGCATTTTTCCACTTAGAAAAAAGATAAAATGTTTATACCCACAAGATGGTATCTCTGTTCTACACTGTGCATAATAACTAATAAAACTGCTTACATTTTAAATTATTCTTTGTCACAATGTTACCACTTAACCTGAGGAGCGCACACTCATTTACATTCCAAGGGCAAGTTTGCGATTTGAATTAAACATAAGTGTACACAAGAAAGGCATACCATGATGTTTTCCAGGAAGTTAGCTTCTAAGCACTTATTAACTAATATATTTTCTTGGCAGATAAGTGGTAAACTGAAATGCATTGTGCTGTCAGTGGAAAGAAACTGAACGGATGGCTATTCTGCATCCTAGGCTCCACTGACACTGTAACTTGTCACACAACCTTGGACAGGTTGTCATTTCATGTTTCTGAGTCCTATTTCTTACTTTCATCATGAGTGAGTTGACTAGATAATCTATATGGTTATGTTGAGCTTTAAAATAATTTTTTAAAAGTAAACATATTGATAGAACCTTTCCTACAAAGATCACTAACCCCCTAGAATCCCCACCTCAGTTCGTCAACCCACTTGGACAGTCGTCAAGGCAGGAAGCATTTAATTTCATTCCTTTAACTTATCTCCGATGGAATAATAGGCCAGAAGCACAAAGAAAATTGTTCTTCCATAAAGTCTTCCTATCCCATTGATACTCTACATTTTTCAAAACAGATGTGTGAATATGGTGGGTTTTTAAATTTTTTTTAAATTTTTAATGATTTTTATTTATTTTTGAGAGACAGAGAGAGAAAGAGACACCAAGAGCAGGGGGAGGGTCAGAGAGAGACTGAGACACAGAATCCGAAGAGGCCTCCAGGCTCTGAGCTAGCTGTCAGCACAGAGCCTGATGCAGCGCTCAAACCCACGAACTGTGAGATCATGACCTGAACCGAAGCCGGAAGCCGGACGCTTAACCGACTGAGCCACCCAGGCGCCCCTGAATATGGTGGATTTTTCTAATGAGCAGTCATATATGATGGGGGGATTCTGAGCTTGGGTGCCAACTGCTCAAGACATAATCATTGGGTCAACCGCCTACTTAATAAAGTTGTGTATCAGTACCTCTTTCTTCATCGCACTTTATAGAATCTGAGCAAGGTGAAGCTACTCAGATATCCAGGAAGGGGGTTGAATTTGTGGCTCTTTATTTTCTAACTTAATGTATTTAAACTTACAGAAAGTTCTTTCTTTCACACTTCCAAAATCTGGCCTACATTGGATCACTTCTCTTGATATCCACAACCGTCACTCCAGTCAAAGGCTACCTCATCATGAATACGTTTGTGAACCGCTCCTTGATAACATATTTGATCTGATATGGTCCATTTTTACATAAAGAAAAAAGTTGATATCAACTCATCTTTTCTGTGTCAGACCATCCAGAAACTCCCACTACAATGCAAAATCTGCCTTTTAACACTATCTGCTTTCCACATTCTAAATACACCACTCTAGCTTCTTCATGGCCCCTAATGTGAACCAGTTCTCACCTGCGTTTCCTGTCTCTTCTCATTCTCTTTTACCCCACATTTTGCATGGCTATTCCCTGTCATCATTCATGCCTCAGCTCTCAAATAATCCTTCCTGAATATCTCATTAAAGCTCTCCAACTCTTCCCCTCCCTAATCATCACGTTTTATTAATTTTTTTTTCTAATTTTACTTGTCATTGTGCTATATATTATTTAATTTTTAACATTAATATTTTTTCCTTTTCCCTAGATTGGCTGTTCCATGAGAATGCAAGACTGTCTTGTTTAATTATAAACTCCTAGAAAACCTATTGTAATGTGCATTGGATTATTGCATAGAAAGGTTGAGCTGCAAGAGTTTGAGGAATGAATGGGTAGAGGAATAGAGAGTAACATATAGACAGATACCTGGGACACTTTACACAATTATATTTTTCTTGATAATGTGCTTCACATTCAAATGTAATGTGGGGCGCCTGGGTGGCTCAGTCGGTTAAGCGTCCAGCTTCAGCTCAGGTTATGATCTCACGGTTCGTGGGTTCGAGCCCCACGTTGGACTCTGTGCTGATGGTTAGCTCAGAGCCTGGAGCCTGTTTCAGATTCTGTACCTCCCTCTCTCTCTCTGACCCTCCCTTGCTCACTCTGTCTCTCTCTGTCTCTCAAAAAAAAAAAACAACAAACCAACACACATAAAGTAGTCAAATGTAATGGATGTCAGATGTGAATGCTATGATCTCTATGATCTCTTTGCATCATAATAATACATCTCGAGATGCACTCATATGTAATTAAAATATTAACTTTGTAAGGAAAATACCGAGTCTAAAATTATAAAAATGTATAAAACATAGAACACTGAGCAGTTCCTTTAAAAAAGTATATTTGCTTAATAAAGAGGCAAAAGATTTTTATAACCTCAAAATGCTATAATTGGTTCTATGCTTAGATAAAAATACTCAGATACTTAGATCTGGTTTTACTTTCTTATTACACAAGAAGTTTTAGATGAGGAAGTCTGGCTTGCCATGTTTTTCACATCACAGTAGTTTACTTGCTGATACAAGTTGATTTGGACTTTTTATAACCTTATTTCTTGCTATAAAATAAAATATTGGAACGTAGTTTGTGAGTTGCAGAAATTCTTTACAAGTGCTCCCTCAAGAGAATGAGTTCTCAATAGAGTGTTGTTTTGAAAAGATGAATAGTATTGCTAGGACATAGAAATCTTTATTGAGATATATTTTTGTTTTGTTGAATTGTAGTGTTCTGTTCTTTTTTCCTCCAAGTATTATTCAGAATATTAGTCCAAAATGATTTGAAAAGTTAGTTGAAATAAAGACAGAATGAAGAACTGCAAACTAACAATGATAAGGTTTCAAAGACAGAAACTAAAAGTAGTCAAGGGGGAAATATTAACTAAAATTGCTAGAAGAAAAGAAATTGTTCAAAGAAATGTCACTTTAAGACACCAGAATAAAATGAAAGACAGATAGGTTTCAATTTAATGACTGCTTGGTGGCAAATATCAAATGGATTGATTTTCCCAATCTAACTTTTAACAGAAATTCATCTATATTCCAAGATAAGGCTAAAATTTGAGTTAAAGAAAACTTTACACAATAAAGACTTTGCATGATGTTTTCCATTGAGCAGATTGTAAAAACTTCTTAGAAAATATTTGAAAAGACTAGAAGAAAATTATTGGTTTTTACTTGGTATCTCTTTTATTGTTTTAGCTCCAGATTAAACTTTATAAATCAAAACTTATTTATGAAATTAATTAATAATTCAACCTATTAATAAAATTGTGTTTGTCTACAATATGTTTAAAGTTTTTGGCTCATTGTATGGTTGTGATAATTTAAGTCACTAGTACAGATGTCACCATTCAGTACAAGAGAAATATAAATTTAATCCATTTTATTATTTTTAAAAATGTTCTTAGTAATGGTATAATTGTGCAGTCCACAGTTTCAGGAAACTGGATAGGAGATATCAAAATTTAAAGTACTGATATAATAATCCTTGGTAAAAATGACCAAGAAAATATATTTAGTAATAGCTTACTTTTTTGACCAGTTTCACAACCTTTCAACTATTAGTCAGTTTTAACATTTTCTCAGATAGCTTCCACATATTATAAGGTCTTGTCTATCAAACAAATCAGATTTATCAATACAATGCTTCTGGTTAGCTTTAACACTTGTCTAAGCCATGTGTTTCAAATGTTAATCAACATAAAGAATCAGTGTTCTTATATAAAGATAACATTTTAAGCAAAAGAAAAGACACATTTTTAAATGTATGTGAATGACATTATTTCTATGAATACTATACAATTTCATTTTAGCATTTATGAAAACAAATTGGGATATAGTGATTTATCTAATAAGCTTATAAAATTAATGTTTGTATGTAGTATTCACTATAAGGGAATCAATGACATTGGATTTAGGACCCATACTTATCCAATATAACCTCATCTTAATTAATTACATCTGCAAAAGACCCTATTCCCAACAAGGACACCTTCAGAGTCCTTTGCCCTAAGGAAAAAGACAATACATACAAATTGCACTTAATCCAACAAATTTATAAGCCAGTTATAACAATCTTCTTGAAACAGATATTTTCTTATATCTCACCAAGAGTCTAGAGTAGGAAGTCCACCCAACTTATATGAGACCCATGTAATGTTTTTACCCAACTAGACAAGAACACCACTGCAAAGAAAAACTATAGTCCAATCTTAATTATGAACATAATCCCTTCTATATTTTTCTTTTAAATATTAGGACAAACACATAAACAATGGATTAAATACATGACCATTAATATGTTTATCATGAAAGGAAGATTCCACATAAAACTGAACATTTTAACAGATGAAAGAAGATAAAACACATGCTTCTCTTAGTTGAATAAAAAAATGCTAATGATAAAAATTCATCATCTACTCATAAGTTATTTAGTAAACTATAGAAGAGAAATTCCTTAGTATGATGCTGTGTGTATCTAGTCAGCATCCATTTATTGTCTTTTAATTCTAAAGATACACTTAAACCAGTGACTAAATGTTTTCTGTTTAGAATAAGAAAATGCATAATTGTTATCAAGGTAATCGATGTAAGTTTATGTTTAGTAAGTCATCCATCACAGGCAGAGATGTTGTATGTTTGATTCAACTAAATTCCCTCTAACAGACATCCTTGCAAACACTGTGACCACAGGAAATTTGGAATTAAACAGTGAAGTAATTTTACCCTTACAGGTAATGGCTGCTTTCCATGGAATCTTTCCACACATTTTTTGGTACCTAACTGCAGAATATAATATGAAAGCTTTATTATTGTTATTTTTCCTTCGAATAAATGTCTTAAAGGCAATTTCATGACCACAATTAAGGACAATATGGATTCAATTCGAAACATTAATCTCACTTGCAGTCATCCTTATGTGATCATTCTTTTAACCTTCTCTTTTACTTGAGCGACCAAGCATAATAATTACTCTGACACTTTCTATGTTCACAATGTTATGTATATATTTTTCCCACCCAACTTTGGCATCAAATACAAAAGAAATTTTTGATCTGTAGTTTCTTTTACTTTTAACCAAGAAGGAGTCAGGATATTTGGGTCTGACATTTTTCTAATTCCACATCCATATTCCAGTGCTTCCTTTGAATGAGCTGCCTCACAACTGAATGTTTTGAGTGGAAACATTCTCCTGGTTATTTCCACCTTATTTCCTAATACATATAATGCATATAATATTTTTATCAGTAAATATTTTTGCCTTTCATGAGTAGTGTAGTCTAGGTAGAATTTTATCAACATTTTTGCCACATGTGAGCCAAAGATAGAAGATACCATGTAATATAGCATTTTGATTTTCTTTATGATTTACCATTCCAAAGATAGAATCCTATTCCTTAATCTGGTATGACATTGTCCTTCCCTTTCTAACAAAACTAGTAAATTCTTGGATAAAATGTGAATTGTCAGGAATGTATGTTCAATGATCTTTAACAAAGAGAGTGTATACTCCATCATTATTCAGATGAATCATATTGAGATAAATGATTACTAACCATATTTATATTGTAGTTATGTATGAGATTTATTAATACTAAATTTATGCAAATTGCTATTGTTTCTTTTCCCCAAAGCGATCACACACCCATATATTGGAATTTCAATACATATATTTTTTAATTCATAAGTCACAAAATTTCATGATAGCCGCAAACAAGCATATATCCTAAAAAACAAATAAATTCCCTTATGAGTGGCTATACCTGCTTTCTTGGAGTGCATGAACTTGGGTGAGTTCACCAAGAGGGAAAGGGCTTAATCTTATTAAAGTGGCTCTATGTGAAGATATGAACATAGCTTAGAAGAAAAGCTCAGGTATGAACATAGAAGAAAACGCCTCTCCCCTTATTTGTGGCAAAGATAACTGTTCTGGGCAAGGTAAGCCTTGCACTTATGCACATGGAAATCAATATACAATAATTAGCAGAACATGAGGGACAATTAGACAGCAACCCAATGCCACAAGATATCAACTTGATACCAAAAATCATGAAAAATATTATGAAATGTGACCTACAGCATTATTTGATAGGAAACTACTTGTTTGATACATTGTGCAATGCATTCCCCAAATGATACAACTTCAAAAATAGTATTTTCCCAACATGTGGATTGTTCAATCTATTCTGGGAAATAAAAAGTCTAATAATTAGGAACAAGTAAAAAATAATACCTCTATCTTTGAGCATATAATTAAGACAGAAATAGTCACTGATGATGAATAAAAAATAATAAATTTTATGGAAACATATGGATAACTTCTTTGAAGTTTTCAGCATATGGAGAAATATCTAGTTGAAAACATGCTCTTCAGACTTTAATAGTTCATCAAAATGATTCTTACAAGAATCTCTCTAGGGCTGAAAAATTTTCCTAGTCCGATGAGGGAAGACGATTCCCAGTTCAGGCACCCACTATCCTGAAATGCCTATAGTCATGCATCTGTTTTTAAGAAGTTAATTCTGTCAATATTGGGGTTTCCAAATACCCATTAATTAGATATTCTATAGGGAGATTTTACAGACTTCACATTAAAATGTATTCACTCAAGAGTTGACGGCAGAGCAGCATCGAGACCCTGAGCATTTCTCATCCTTGAAACACAGCCAGATCAGCACCAAACCATTTTGAACATCTAGGAAATTGATATGAGGATTAATACAACAATATGAAAAGCTGAGACACAGAACGTGGCAGGTATGTGGTATGTAGAGGTTAAGTGGGGGACAGAAAAGCCACAGAGGGTAAGGAGTTGTTAGGTGGAGAGAGGACAGAGAAAGGGGGAGAAAGTAGCTCATGGGGATCGTGCAAGAAAAGCACCCCCTGAAAGTAGCTGGAGAGAAAGAGTGAAAACCCAGGGGACTGAACAAGAAATCCTTCCCCTGAAACCACTGACAGGAAGAAAGGAGAGGGTTTCAATACCACCAGGATTCTATAAACAGTAGAGCAGAGAGTCTGAAGTTCTGGAGCTCAGTACCCAGTGGTGCTCTGGTGAGGAAGTAGCGTAAATCCCCAGGAGCAGAGAGCAGGGTCTGAGGAGTCCATGTGCTGCATGGGGAGAAGCAGTTCCCCCCCGAGGAGTGCATCTGGTAGAGGCCATACGGCCTCCCTTCAGGCAACGGTCCCAGTGGACCCTGGAGGGCAGCCATGTTGGCTGATACTGGCACAAAGGTGCCAGAGTGTGAAGAAACCTGGGGCTGGCTGTGTGTTGTGATTTGCCATAATGTCTGAACTTCTGCCATTCTGCAATTGTCCCACATTTTCTGGGGAAAGCTGGCACCCAACTATTGCTCAGTGAAACCCTCACCCAGAAAGTCAGCACAGGTCCAAGCCTCTGGGGTTTCTGAAATGCGGGGTTTTGAAACACAAACTCATCTGAGATAAAACTGTGGAGAAAGGTGCTGCCTGGCAGGCAGACAGCTTGGACATGGACAGGGTTTAGGCAGGTAGTGGATTGAGGCCTGAAGGGTGCTTGATCGCCTGTCAGTGAGAGCACAAAATTCCTGTTTCAGAGAGTAGGGATCTGCGTGAAGCCATTTCCACCTGTCCCACTCAAGAAAACGTGTGCACACACAGGCATGTCACACTGGTTTGCCCCTGTAAGCCAAGCAGCACTACCTAGTGGAGAATGGGGCTGATACACCAAGTTGGCCCTACTGTGCCCTCCAAGCACATCCCCTGCAAGACCACCACAATGCACTCCACCTGCTTAGTGCACAGACTACGGAGGCCTTCCCAGTTTCAGTTCTAGGGAAACTGGATATAACTTCATTTAGGCTTCCTTCTGTTTTCTGGTTCAATTATTCCTTCATTTTCTTTCTTTCTGTTTTTGTTTCAATTACTTTTTTCTTTTCTTTTTCTTTCATTTCTTCCTCTTTCTTGAATACAGAAAGATAAAATTTATTTTTACCTTACTTTTTAATTTTTAAAATTTTTATTCTATTTCACTTTACTTCATTTTATTCTATTTTATTATATAACTTAATTGAATTTTAAAATATTTTTCTATTTTTGTCTTTTTCCTCCCTTTTTTCCTCTATTCAATCAAGTTTCTTTCACCAAGCAGATCAAAACACACCTAGGTCTAGCTTCCTTTCATTTTTTTGTTTTGCTCTTAATTTTTTAATTTTTATTTTTTATGTTATCATTTTTTTCTTTTTTCAAAGTGACAAAATGAAGGGATTCACCCCAAAAGAAAGAACAGGAAGAAATGTGAGCCAGGAGATTGATCAGCAAATATATAACCAAGATGTCTGAACTAGAATTTTGAACCACAATAATAAGAATAATAGCTGGTGTTGAAAAAAGGATAGAATCCCTTTCTGTGGAGACCAAAGAAATAAAACGTATTCAGGATGAAATTACAAGTGCTAAAATCAAGATGTAATCTTGAATTTTGTCACAACAGCAAGGATGAATGAAACAGAGAAGTGAATCTGTGATATAGAAGACAAAACTATGGAAGAAAATGAAGCAGAAAAAAAAAAGAGGGAAAAAAAGAGAGCATGATACAAGACTTAGAGAACTCAGTGAATTATTTAAAAGGAATAACATCTAAATTACAGGAGTCCCAGGAGTTGAAGAAGGAGAAAGAGGAGTAGAAGGTTTATGTAAATGAATTATAGCAGAAAACTTTTCTAATCTGGGGAAGGACAAAGACATCAAACTCCAAGAGACACAGAGAAATCTCATTAGAGTCAATAAAACCTGATATCACCAAGGCATACCAGAGCCAAATTCACAAAACACACAGACAAGAAAAGGATTATAAAAGCAGCAAAGGGGAAAAAAAGTCCTTAACCCACAAGGGATCACAGTAGACCTATCCACAGAAATGTGGCAGGCCAGAAATAAGTGGCAGGATATATTCACCAAGCTGAATCAGAAAAATATACAGCCAAGAATTTTTAATCCATCAAGGGTGTCATTCAAAATAGGAAAGATAAAAAGTTTCCCAGACAAACCAAAACTAAAGGAATTCAAGACCACTAAACCAGCCCTGCAAGAAACTTTAAGGGAGACTCTTTGAGTGGAGAAAAGAAAACAAATCAAAAATGACCAAAACATCACCAGACACAACAACTCTACAGAAACACCAGACAACATCACCAGCAACACCAACTCTACAAGTACCACAATGGCACTAAGTTCATTATCTTTCAGTATTCTCTAAATGTCAATGGACTAAACATTCCAATCAAAAGACATAGGGTATCAGAATGGATAAGAAACTGATCGATATGCTGCTTACAAAAGACTCATTTTAGACTTAAAGACACCTTCAGATTGAAAGTAAGGGGATGGAGAACCAACTATCATGCTAATGGTCATCAAAACAAAGCTAAAATAGCCATATTTATATCAGACAAACTAGATTTTAAAATAAAGACTGTAACAAGAAATGAAGAAGGCATTATATCATAATTAAGGGGTCTACCCACCAATAAGAGTTAACAGTTGTAAATATTATTGCCCCCCAATGTGACACACCCAAATATAGAAATAAGTTAATCTCAAACATAAACTCATTGATAATATTACCGTAATAGTAGGGGACTTCAACACCCCACTTGCAGCAATGGATGCATCATCTAAGCAACAAGAAAACATGGCTTTGAATGACACATTGAACCAGATGGACTTCACAGATATATTCAGAACATTTCATCTGAAAGCAGTTGAATACACTCTTCTCAAGTGCACATAGAACATTCTCCTGAATGGATCACATACTGGGACACATATCAGCCCTCAACAAGTACAGAAAAGATCGAGATCATACATTGCATATTTTCAGATCACAATGCTATGAAACTAAAAATCAACCACAAGACAACAAAACACTGACTTTATAAATACAATGAATATTTGTAGATTAAAGAACATCACACTAAAGATTAAAGGGGTTAACCAAATAATTAAAGGGGAAATTTTAAAATACAAGGAAGTCATGAAAATAAAAACATGACAGCCCAAAACCTCTGGGACGCAGCAAAGGTGATCATAAGAGTAGGGTATATAGCAATTCAGGACTTCCTAAAGAAGGAAGATCTCAAAAACACAACCTAACCATACGCCTGAAAGAGCAGGAAAAAGATAGTAAATAAAGCCCAAAATCAGCAGAAAAGGGGAAATAAAAAAGATTAAAGCAGAAATCAATAATATAAAAAAAAGTAAATCATATCAATGAAACCAGGACGGTTCTTTAAAAGAATTTTAAAAAATGATAAACCCCTTGCCAGATTGATCAAAAAGAAAAAGGAAAGGACCCCAATAAATATAATCAAGAATTAAAGAGGAGAAATCACAACCAATGCTGCAGAAATGCTAACAATAACAAGAGAATATTATAAACAATCATATGCCAACAAATTGGACAATCAGGAAGAAATGGAAAAATTCCTAGAGACATTTAAACTAATGAAACTGAAACAGGAAGAAATAGAAAAATTGAACCAGTAATGAAATTGAATCAGTAATCAAAAATAACACAACAAACAAGACTCCAGAGCTGGATGGCTTTCCAGGGAGAATTCTACCAAACATTTAAAGAAGATTTTACATTTATTCTTTAGAAGCTCTTGCAAACATAGAAATGGAAGGGAAACTTCCAAACTTTCTGTGAGGCCAAGATTACCTTGATTCCAAAATGAGAAAGAGACCCCCACTAAAAAGAAGAATGACAGACCATTTCCTTGATGAACATGGGGCAAAAAATTCTCAACTAGATACTAGCAAACTGGATCCAACAATATACTAGAATCATTTAACATGATCAAATGGGATTTATTCCTGAGAGACGGGGCTGGATCAATATCTGCAAAACAATCAATGATACATCACAGTAATAAAAGGAAGGATAAGAACCACATGATCCTCTCAATAGATGCAGAGAAATAATTTGATAAAACCCAGCATCTTTTCTTGATAAAAACCCTCAAAAAATTAGGGATTGAAAGGTCATACCTCAAGATCTTTAAAACCATATATGAAAGATCCATCACAAGTATCATCTTCAATGGGAAAAAACTGAGAGCATTCCTCCTAAGGTCAGGAACACAACAGGGATGTCCAGTCTCACCACTGTTATTCAACATAGAATTGGAAGTCCTAACCTCAGCAATGGCAATACAAAGAAATACATGGCATCCAAATTGGCAAGTAGAAAGTAAAACTTTCACTCTTCACAGTAACATATACTCTAAGTAGAAGATGCAAAACATTTCACCAAAAAACTGATCCATGAATTCAGCAAAGTCGCAGGATATAAAATCAATGCACAGAAATTGGTTGCATTTCTATACGCCAATAATGAAGTGCCACAAAGAGAAATCAAGAAATCAGTCCCATTCACAACTGCACCGAAACCCATAAATTACCTAGGAATAAACCTTACCAAAAAGGTGAAAAATCTATACACTTAAAACTACAGAAAGCTTATAAAAGAAATTGAAGAAACACAAGAAAATGGAAAAATATTCTATGCTCATGGATTGGAGGAAAAAATATTGTTAAAATGTCACTACTACCCAAAGTAATCTACATAGTCAATGCAATCACTATCAAACTAACACCAGTGTTCTTCACATAGTAAGAACAAACAATCCTAAAATTTGAATGGAACCACAATAGACCCGGAATAGCCAAAGCAATCCTGAAAAGGTAAACTAAAGCTGGAGGCATCACAATTCAGGAATTCAAACTGTATTACAAATCGGCAGTCATCAAGACACTAAGGTACTGGTCCCACACAGACACATCGATCAATGAAACAAAATAGAGATCCCAGAAATGGACCCGCAAACATATGGCCAACTAATCTTTGAAAAGTGGTAAAGAATATCCGATGGAATAAAAAAGACCGTCTCTTCAGCAAATGGTGTTGTGAAAACTGGACAGCAACATACAGAAAAATAATCCTAGACCACTTTCTTACACCATACACAAAAATAAATTCAAAATGGATGAAAGACCTAAATGTAAGACTGTGAGCCATCAAAATCTTAGAGGAGAAAACAAGCAACAAACTCTTTGACCTTGGTCATGGCAACTTATTACTTGCCATGTCTCCAGAGGCAAGGGAAACCAAAGCAAAAATTAACTATTGGGATCTCATCAAGATAAAATACTTCTGTATGGTGAAGGAAAAATCAGCAAAACTAAAAGGCAACTGATGGAATGAGAGAAGATATTTGCAAACAATATATCAGATTAAGGGTTAGTATCCAAAATCTATAAAGAATTTATCAAACTCAACAACCAAAAATCCAGTGAAGAAATGGGCAAAAGACATGAATTTACACTTTTGTAAAGAAAAAATCCATATGGCTAACAGACACATGAAAAAATGCTCAACATCACTCATAATCAGGGAGATACAAATCAAAACCACGATGAGATACCAGCTCACACTAGTCGGAATGGCTAAAATCAACAACTCAGGCAATGACAGTTGTTGGTGAGGATGCGGAGAAAGAGGAACCCTTTTGCACTGCTGGTGGGAATGCAAACTGGTACATCCACTCCAGAAAACAGTATAAGGGTTCCTCAAAAAATTAAAAATAGAACTACCCTATGACCCAGCAATCCAAAAGATACAAGTATGCTGTTTCGAAAGGGCACACGCACCTCAAAGTTTATAGCAGTACTACTGAAAATAGCCAAAGTATGGAAAGAGCCTAAATGTCCATCAACACACACACACACACACACACACACACACACACACACGCAATGGAATATTACTCAATATTACTCAGTAATCAAAAAGAATGAAATCTTGCCATTTGCAATAACGTGGATGGAACTGGAAGGTATTATGCTAAGCAAAATAAGTCAGAGAAATATATGATTCCATTCATATGTGGAATTTAAGATACAAAACAGATGAACATAAGGTAAGGGAAGCAAAAATAATATAAACACAGAGAAGTAGACAAACCATAGAGACCCTTGAATACAGAAAACACACTGGGAGTTGCTGGCAGGGTGCTGGGTTGGGGGAAGTGTTAAAGGGGCCAAGGGCATTAAGGAGGACATTTGTTGGGATGAGCACTGGATGTTTTATGTAAGTGATGAATCACTAAATCCTATTCCTGAAATAATTATTACACTATATGGTAGCTAACTTGGATTTAAATAAAACAAAAACCAACCAACAAATAAAACCTGTAAATAAACTGATGGTTACCAGAGGCTAGGTGGGTAGGCGGGAGACCAGTAAAATAGGTGATAGGAATTAAAGAGTATACTTACCATGATAAACACCGAGTAATCTAGAAAATTGTTGAATCATTACATTGTATACCTGAAACTATTATAACACTGAATGTTAAGTATACTGGAATTAAAATTAAAAACTTAATAAAAAATAAATTAAAGAAAATGTATTCATTAAAATAATCAGGTTTGAATAAAATAAAAGTGTTTATAGTAAAAAGTCAGATGCTGATGTCATACACATAAACTTCCTAATGTTAATCCTAAAAACAGAACACCTTTTAATTTTTTTATGTTTTTTATTTTATTTTTTTATTTTTTTGAATATAACACAATTTATTTTTTGTAACATATGCAATTATTTTCCATCATTTACAATGCAGTAGTTACACTGACACTCCAAACAGAAAAGCAAAGTAAAAAATCAAAACACCAACTTCTATTTCATGTAATTAGACTTATACAGAAATTAGAAGGTTAAGTAACAACTAGTTAATCACCTAATTTCACAGCTATCTGAAGTGGCAAACATTATATAACAGCCTATCTATGATACATTCAAGATACATGATACAATTTATTACTTGCCCATAAGCTACAACACAGCCTGCTTAATACCTTTCTTTAAATTCCACCTCATACTACAATATACTTGAGGTCCATGCCAAAAAGTAGCTACCTTTTATATAGGAAATGGATGATTAAGTCTTTGGCAGAACACCTTTTTAAAATTTTATTTACAAAAGTCTAGACTTTGTTGTTCAGGCAAAAAGTCTAGGCTTTTGTACCCCATATCTGTTGGCATGTGACTGACTATAAATTGGGGCAGGTATCTTTCTGGATGGCTTTTCTCAGCAAAAAAACAATTTCCTGTATAAGCTTACAAACTTAAGCCATTATCTTCGTCTTGCAGATGGTTACGACTTTAGGTAAGAGAATGTGGGGAGTACATCAGAAATGTTCACTACAGTCATCTAACTGAAGCAAACTGATAAGGATATAGC
Source organism: Mungos mungo (assembly GCA_004023785.1). Taxonomy (NCBI): domain Eukaryota; kingdom Metazoa; phylum Chordata; class Mammalia; order Carnivora; family Herpestidae; genus Mungos; species Mungos mungo. The sequence continues at coordinate 89,431 of PISW01004884.1, forward strand.
CTATAAAGACCTTCACTAATTATGTCTTCATTCCTTTCTTATGGGGCATTAATATAACATTTTTACTCCTCCTTTTTAAATTAATTTATTTTATTTTGAGAGAAAAGAGAGGGAGAGAGAAAGAGGGAGAATATCCCAAGCCGGCTCCACTCACAGTGTGGAGCCCAACCCAGGGCTCAAACACATCAACTGTGAGATCATGACCTAAGCTGAAATCAAGAGTCTGATGTTTAACTGACTGAGCCACTCAGGCGCCCCAACAGAATACATTTTTAAATTACGTAAATGTATGTCAAAATTCACACATTCACACAAGTATATGATCAAATTTGCAATAAAATATCAATACATTTAAAGAGTTATTACTCTTTGCCTTGAACGAATACCGGAGTGTGGAAGACACTGGCTCTAATTAACAAAGCATCTGTCTATGAACTTTCCTCAAAAATCTTTGGAGATTCTGGTTAACTTTTATAAGCATGTTTCTACGTGTTGTTAGCTACTCATCCCTTGAGTATGACATGAATACAACAGCAGACTGTTTTTTTTTCACCATAAAAGTTTAGAAAGTGCAGCGTATGATTCAATTTAGTCAAATATTTTTATATACTTATGTACAAAAGGCAATAAGATACTCGGAAGGCCATGATAGATTTCTCGTTTCTTAGCTGGTCTAAAGAAATTTTCTAGTCTATTAAGCCAAGGGCATCATAACAACTCCTTCAGATATTATTAACAAAGAAACTAGAAAACTGATGACCATTCCTTACAAGTGCACACTGAAGGAGATTAGGGATGGCTTTGCCGAATCAGCATAGTATTATGAACTGACAGTCAGCCTGAAGAAGACAGCTCATTAACAACCTAAACCGCGAAAACACCACAGAGAACTAAAGATCTCCATGGGTGACATGGAGCTGAAAGCTGTCAGTGAATACAGCTTCTTCTTCAGTACAATTGCCTTTAAAAGAAAAGTTAATGGGAAAAAATAGCAAACCAGATCAATAACATCAGCATGACCTTCAAGATGGCAGGAGGCAGAACATGTTATCTAACCAAGTTAATGGGTTCTTGAGAAGACGCAGACTCCACTTATTGGAGGATATTGTTATTTGTATCTGAAACATAATTATTTAAGAATTGACCAAACATGTCTTATATTTGACAGGAAATCACAAGAAACCATCATTAAGGCCATCTAAAGATTAAAAAGTCAGACGGTGATGCAGTTTGGCAGTAGTATCAAATAAGAAAAGAATTTTTAATGAAAGAAAAGGTGTAAGTGCCATATTTGTATGTTTCATGTTAAAAAAAATAAAGAAGTGCTGATATTTTCTCAAAAGCATAGATATGATTGGCAAGCTCACAAAGATGAAAATGTCAAATAACTAAGATATATTTATTTTTATGATCCAAATATCTACACAAAACCAATGAGTAAGTTTAAGCCCCACTAATTTTTATTATATAATTCTTCATTTTCATTGAATTTATAAAATTCTGAACACAAGTGAAAAGCACAAATGTAACCAGTAGTCAATTAAGGTAAAAATAAATATATAGAAATATTAGAATAAATACATAAATATATTTATGTAAAATATAGTCTTGTTTATAAAAGCTATATATATATATATATGCATACTGATGTATAAAAGAAATGTATATATATGTGCACATAAAACATATTTTGTCTATGTATATGTATGTATATATGCATATTATAAATAATAGGTAATAGGTTACTATATTTAGATATAAAATATAAAATATCTATTAGCAAGGGAGTGTAAATGTTTAACATCACCTCAAATCTACACACAATCTCAGGAAAAATATCACTTGCTATTGTGCCTCATAACATTTCACATATATTTACCTGAAAAAAAAATAGATAAATAAGAAACAAACTCAAATGCCAGAAATATACTTACAATAACATTTTGACATAAAACATCTGTGAGTTTTGAAATCAAAAGTGCAATTCAAAACCATGTTTCATTCTGTAGAAAAGTATGAAACAACAAATTGAGATACATGTGCATACCCTATACATAAATTTATTTCATATAATGGCTTTTCCAGGTAAATCTATGAATGAAATATAATATGGCCATTGAAAAACATACCTCAAGTGCAAGTAAAGAACTTTTTTGGTAGAAAATAGGCATGCATAAGAATATTATACTGTGAAATATGAAGCATTCTTACACTGCTTTTGGGTGCATTAATATTGTGAATGAACATGCCATCATTACACAAAAGTCATATTGAAGCTGTGTCCTATACAAAGACTTTTAAAAGATAAACTACAGTATATCAGGGAAGAGATGGTAAGATACCAGAGATGGAACTTATAGTGGCATAATTAGGAAAAGAGAAAAAGAAAAGTAGATTGTCCCCACCCCCAAATTAAGGCAAGCCTCAAATGATTAAGTGGAATAAGAGATTCAACAAAACGAAACAAAACAAAAAACAGTAAGGAAGGAACACTAAAATTCCAGGCTATGCTACTAAAACAGATACCACCTTTGTTTTCCAGGTGGAAAGGTTTTAATTACAAGGCAGTGGTTCTCAAATTTTCATCTAAGAAATATTTTATACTTAAAAAATTTTTTTTAATGTTTTTATTTTTGAGAGACAGAGAGAGACCGCGCGAGCAGGGAAGGGTCAGAGAGAAAGAGGAGATACAGAATCTGAAACAGGCTCCAGGCTCTGAGCTAGCTGTCAGCACAGACCCCGACGTGGGGCTCGAACCCACGAACCGTGAGATCATGACCTGAACCAAAGCTGGATGCATAACCAACTGAGCCACCCAGGCGCTCCAGGAATATTTTATACACTTAAAAACAACTGAGAACCCAAAGAGCTTTTCAGGATGTGGTTTTTTTTTTTTTTTTTTTTTTAGTAATAGTATCATATTTGAAATGAAAATGGAGACTGTTTAAAAAAAACCATGATAAGCCAATATGTGTTAACATATATAAGATTTTTATTTCAGACACATTTCCAATACCAAAAAATTGTGAGAATGGCTTCATTTACATTAATGTCTCCCTTCATTAAAGAAAGGTGGATTCTCATACTGCTTCTGCCTTCAATGTTATACCATGTTATTTTGGTGGAATGGCTTTTAAAAAAATCCATTCTCACAGAGATAAGTCTTTAGAAAGGAGCAAGGTTTTTTTCATAGACTTCTGAGATAATTGTGGATATTTTTTGATTCTACATTGAATGTGATATAGAATCTAATCAATGATAAAATCCATCCGTCTATCCTGTGCTTTGAATGGATTTTTACTCAAAAATGATTTTTTCCTGCATTGTCTCATTATCCATCCTTCCTGTTAGAACTTACATTATTTACTTGTGGTGTGACCAGCTGTGTCTGATGACTGGATAATGGAGTGACTTGGCATTGACAGCCTAAGTACCTCAAACTATGATCTAGATGCGACATGTGGGTTAAAACAGTTCACCAGAAAGAATTTTTTGAAAACATTTATATTAAAAAATATACACTAGAATTACTCAGAAATGTGGCTAGGCTACAAGAAATCTGAAAAGCTGAGTCCTACCCTGAGATTACAGACTGCACTCTACTCGTGATGGCAACCATTGGAAGAAGCGACAGCTCATACGAGAATGTGGTAGGAGACACAGGAATACGTGTTCATGAATATTCCTTAGGCTGAAACCTACAAATAACTAAAGTAAAACTCATTTTCTGCTGATTTTATGTGTGCATCAGAATGCTAATTTTTGTCAATCCTTAAATCCAGAACTGGAGGACATCCAGATGGCCTACAGGCACATGAAACAATGCTCAACATCACTCATCATCAGGGAAACACAAATCAAAATCACCCTGAGATACCACCTCACACCAGTCAGAGTGGCTAAAATGAACATATCAAGAGACTATAGACGCTGGCAAGGGTGTGGAGAGACGGGCACCCTCCTACACTGTTGGTGGCAATGTAAACTGGTACAGTTGCTCTGGAAAACAGTGTGGAGGTTCCTCATAAAACTATCAATAGAACTCCCTTATGACCCAGCAATAGCCCTGCTAGGGATTTACCCAAGGGATACAGAAGTGCTGATGCATAGGAGCACATGTATCTCCAATGTTCATAGCAGCACTGTCCACAATAGCCAAAACATGGAAAATGCCTAAATGTCCATCAGCTGATGAGTGGATCAAGAAGATGTGGTATATATACACAATGGAGTACTACATGGCAATGAGAAAGAATGAAATCTGGCCATTTGTAGGAAAGTGGATGGACCTTGAGGGTGTCATGCTAAGAGAAGTAAGTCAGGCAGAGAAGGACAGATACCATATGTTTGCACTCACAGGTCTAACAGGAGAACAAGAGAAACCTAATGGAGGACCAGGGGGAGGGGAAGAGGGAAAGAGAGTTGGGGAGAGAGAGGGATGCAAAACTTGAGAGACTATTGAATACTAAAAACGAATTGAGGGTTGAAGGGGAAGGGGGAAAAGAGGTGGTGGTGATGGAGGAGGGCACTTGTGGGGAAGAGCACTGAGTGTTGTATGGAAACCAACTTGATAATAAACTATTTTTTAAAAATAATAATAAATTTTAAAAAAAGAAAAAAAATCCAGAACTGACTCAAGTGGTAAGGGAGTGGCCCCTCTTAAATCTTTTATCCCTCACACATGACATTTCAAATAGATATATGTATGTATAATCAAATGTATATTTTGGAAATCGCATACAACCCTTTGTGGAATGTGGCACAATGTATGCACAGAGAGAGTTATCGCCATCATTTCATAACAGTTATGTAATTATTAAGAAATGCAAATCAAAAGTCATTTATACTTTTTAAAACCCACTCATAGCTTAATAACAGTAAGTACTATTAAAGTAACTGCATTTCTTCCTCAGACATTATTGTATCTGCCCAAAAATACACAAGCTGTGTGAAATAAATGGAAACTTCAATTTCTTCTAGAGAATATTCTAAGCTGGCTTCTTGGGTTAAAACTTTCAATGGGTAGCTAATGATATTCAATATTCCACGATATGATTACAAATGATAATATAAAAGGTACAGTAAAATTGAATTTTGACCTCATATTCACCTCTGAATAAAAATGATAAAAGACCATGGGGACTAGGGAATTTAAACTGAAGGGAAAAAATCAATAAAATTAAGTAGACTTTTCTCAGTAGCCTGGAGTGTCTCTTTGTGCTTAAGCTGCACTTAAAGTCTGTCTTTTTTTTTTCCTTTTTGCAGTGGCAAAAAGCTCTTTACAGTATTATAGAAACAAAAACCTTTCATACTCATTTCAGGTTAGTATCTTTGAAGGAAATTTAGCTTTCCAGAGCTTTTGCTTTCCTATTTAGTTAGTGTCACTTCAATAATTCTTGAAATAACTAAAGATTACACTTTAAAAGTGATTTTTCTACTTATTTACTGATTTCTAATCTAGTTTAAAAAGATTCCCCCTTTGAATCTTAGTAATTACTTATTTTTTCAAATTTCTTAACCTTCTTAGTTGCTTATTCTTCTAGGTCAGAAATATTGGTATGGACATTTTAAAAATATCACTTCATGCTAAAGCAGTTCTGATTTTTTATACTCCTTAGTGTATTCCATGTTATTGAATATATCTTTGTATATGCACATAACTATAATTATGCATATATATATCTGTAAATATATATTTCAATTTGAAAGCTACATAGGCTTAAATGTTGAAGCTTGACTTTGACGCATAAGGAATGAAGGTCATAAACTACCCAAGTGATCCCCTCGCTTGGAAAGTCCTATTAGCCCAGGGCCTCCCTTCATCCACAGGTGTCCTCTGCTTGATTTCATTGTCACCATTCTAAAGGAGACAATTTTACTTAAGTATTCCACAGGCATTTGAAGTTTTGACTTTAGTTTTCCTTTGGCTTATTGCTGAGAAAGATTAAAGAGGTGGGAAAGAAGCAGATTTCACATTGTCTAAAAATTAAATATTTCATGTGCCAGTAGAGGTAGTTTCTGTGATTCAAGTTTTTTTTTTTTTTTTTTTTTTAAGGTTCACAATGATATAATTTTCTTAGTCAGCTCGGACTATTAAAACACCAGGGACTGGTTGGCCTAAACAGCAGGTATTGCTTTCTGGCAGTTCTGGAGGTCAGGCAGTCAGGCTCCTGGTGAGAGCGCTCTTGGCTCACAGACAGAAGTCTCTGTGGGTACTCATGCGCCAGAGGGAAAGAGAGCTCTCTCACACCTAGTCTTATATGGTTACTAATTCCATTGTGAGGGCTCCACTCCCATGATTTCATCTAAGCCTGTCTATATCCCTGAGGCACTCTCTCCTAATACCATCATATTGGGACTTGGGGCTTCAAAATTCAAAATATGAATTTTGGGGGGGCACATAAATATTCAGTCTATAGTAATACCCATGTAAAGCTATCTCCCTTTCTATTCCTTAATATCCTAAAGGCAACAAAAAAGGGTTTCTAATAACTTTCAGAACAAGAGATCCTTAATAAAACTCAAAATGACTGCAAAGATGTGATTTTATTTAAAACAATTCTAACATTAAAACTTCCTTTTACATTCTCCATAGCTCTGTTATGTAGAATCAGTGAGCATAACATCACCCTCTAGATGAGGTTTGCAAATAAAGCAAAAGAGTGAGACATAACTGAACACAGATTTTACAAAGCACAGAACCACAAAAGTGTGAGGCAAAGGAAATGGCCACATTAAATGGAATGATTATATTCATATTTTCCAAAATAGTAGAACTTCTAGCCCCTCCCATCAAGCAACCATAAAATCAATATCATATTTCCATATAATTCCAAAGCTTAGCTTCTGTTAAAGTTGGGGGAAATTGTGGAATCTGCCGTTCCTGTCACCAGGAAATCTGCTCTTAAGAGAAAAATATTCTCATAAAATCTCATCTCATTATGCTGAGGCTACACACTGCTTAGAGGGGAAAACACAGGTTCTTCTACTGACCCCCGGTAGGTTCCAGAGATGGTATCATTCTGGTAGATCACATTGTTACCACTAATTTGGCAGTGCTCCAAGAATTACTTAGATCAAGAAGCAGAACTGAGAAAGAAAATGTGTAAATGTACACAGTGAGAGTGTTTCTGGGGTAGTCATTTTCCTTTGATGAAATACATTTCATAGTCTTTTGCTTAGATTTAGTGACTGTAGATTCTGAGAAATATCCATATGGTGAATCCCTGTGACTTTACTAAAGTCACACTGTAGTAAGATGACAGAAGCAGCAATAAATAATATGAACAATTAAAAAGCATTTCATATGCATGATCTGATTCAATATTCTCAGCCCATTTATAAATTACAAATTTAATAATGAAAATTTTAATAAATTAAAAATTGCTGCTCTCCTTTCACAAGGATAGAAACTGAGGCTTTCTAGTTATGTAAGTAATGTCAACGAAAGCTATAAATCTAGTAAGGGCCAATAGAACATTCTGGTCTAACCTTATTTCAAAAACATGTTCTATTAGTAACTTTACTATCCTTCTTCCTTAAATAAAATGCTGAGTTGACACTTCTGATAGACAAGTCATTCTGGTACCTGAACTCATAGATTCGGAGTCCTTCAAAACAGAACCAGAATAACCTCCACTTTGTTTCTACTTTCTTTTCTTTGGGTAGACCCTGGATATCCTGTTCTTCCTCCAAATATTTATGAACTCGGACCTTCTCTTCCTTGTCTGTCTCCTATTTCTCTTCCTCCCCCTACTTCCTCTTCTTTCTTGACCTTTTTAAAGATTTCTTTATAAAGAACTATATGACACATGGCTTTCGCTTACCTCAAGGGGTTTATTTCTGTATTCACTTCTGAACAAAACTTTCTTCTCCATTTTTGTTCAGTGTAAGCAATCCAAAAAAACTGTTTTCCACACACGGGTTAGGCAAAGGCAGAATCAGTGCAATTAATTTAAAAATAAACCCTTTAAAAATGATTTATTTTTTTAAGTCTGTTTGTTTATGGCTGAACAATAATCTATATATATTTTTAATTCTCAAGTTAATAAATGTACAGTGTAGTCTTGGCTTCAGAAGTAGAACCCAGTGTTCCCCACTTATATATAACATGCAGTGCTCATCCCAACAAGGGTCCTCCTTAATTCGATTCCCCTCACCACTCCACCCCCATCAACCCTCAGTTTGTTCTCTGTATTTAAGAGTCTCTTATGGTTTGCTTCCCTTTCTGTTTTTATCTTATTTTTCCTTCCCTTCTCCTATGTTCATCTGTTAAGTTTCTCAAATTCCATATATTCATATGGAATATATGAAATTTGATATGATATTTATTTTCAAAGAGACAGAGAGTACACACAAGGGATTGAGTGGGCAGAGAGAGAGGGGGAGAGAGAATCCCAAGCAGCCTCCGCACCATTAGCACACAGCCCAATAAGGGCTCGAACTCAGGAACAATGAGATCATGACCTGAACTAAGATCAAGAGGTGGACTTTTTAACAACTGAGCCACCCAGGCCCCCCTCCCTGAAAATGATTAAATGCCATCATTTTTTTGTACTCTTATTCCCCTTGCTGTCTCTGCCAAAATAGAATGATGTACGTCTATTTAATCAACTTACTTAAATTATTACTTCCCTGTCATTTTCTGCCTTCATAAATTCTTGCTTAGCGAGAACCCTGAAATTATTATCCTTTACTCTGTAATAATAATTATAGGCGTTTGGAGATGGAAGATTGTTTAACTGAAGAGACATATAACCAATTTCTTGAATATAAGGAACACTGAACTCAGTATTTAAATACAAACAGAGCAGGGATTTATCATATTAGTAAAACTTGTTAGATCCTACATTTCTAGATTGCTAACCTAGATGCTAAATATAAGTGGTAAAGTCTCCCAAGATTGTTTTGGGCAGGCTCAAAGCATCAACTGGGTAAACTGCAAGGTCCTGAAATGAACCGAGCAAGCCTGAGTGACTGCTAACTGTCTGACTGCAAATTCTAGGATACAGAAAGCAAGTATGTATTTCTAAGGTTCATGATTATTTAGTTGCACTGTATCTTTATTACAGATAGTTTTAAATATATACAAATAATTAAATAATAGTTAATGTGCCCTGCTCCTCCAGTAGAGCTGTTTAGATACAAGCAAGTAAATGGTTTACCAGTCCACAATATTGACGCCGTTGTTGTATTTCAGTTTTAGCATCATTTGTCCATTTATGTTAGTCTACAGATATTTCCAGAACCGTATGTGTAATAACTCTCAATTCCTCTTTCATTCCTCTGCCATCCCCTACCCATGGCCTGTTTAAGAAGACACAAGCATATCCCTATCTCCAAATCTCTCTGTTTTACATCACTCTATTAATATTGAATTGGAATAGGAATCAGAAATCTGTATTTCTCTTAATCTTCTGGTACGGTGATTTATGTGTACTGTTTCATATATAGCTAGCTATTTTATGTATGAATTGTAGAAATTTGTCATTGTAAATCACCATTTACCAATTCTAATTTGGCATCTTGATAAACCTTAAACAGATACTAAAACATTTGGTGAGTAGCATCTTTTATTTAGAGATGAATTAATTCAGAAATTTTCAAATTTTCTTGAACAATTATAATCTGCAGTCAAAATGGGGAACCACTGACTGCTCATTTGGGCAGTAAGAACAATTTCTCTTAAGCCCTATTCTTGAGTACCCTCTGTCTGTCTTTGGTAATAGACAATATCTAGGTTTTCTTATACTCCCTTCATTCACACATTCATTCATGTAACAAGAGAAGTCTCATTCAGCCCAAATTTCTACTACTCCACTCCTAGAAAACATCTCTATCCACATAAAAAAAGTTTTCCCTCAAACTGTAACACAAAAATTTAGTGTGACAGAGGAGGTTTGTATAAAAATACCTCTTACATCTTACTACCATCTTTACTTTCTAGTTATAACTCCTTAAAATAAAACATATCTGAGTCTGGAATAGTTTTAAAAATATATATATATATATGTGTTTGTAGAGATTTGGGTTAATCATATAAGTGTTTACTAGTTCATCTGTATTAAATTGGGGGTCAACAAATTGTGGCAACGGTCTAAATCTAACTCATCAGCTGCTTTCGTAAATAAAGTTTTATTGCAACACACACTCCCAGGCATTTAACTGTTCTCTATGGTTGCTTTCCTGCTAAAATGACAAAGTTGAGTGATTGTCACAGACCGTATTGCCTGCTATGTTTAAAATACTGATTATCTGACCCTTTACAGAATGTCTATCAACTCTGTACTAAATGGAAACACACACACACACACACACACACACACACACACACACACGCATGTACACATTTTGTAAAAGACCTCCAATAATGGCAGAGGTTGTATATGCTGAAAAATCATCATGCTGTAAGTGGCAAAATTACCTGGACACATCAAAATAATTCCCTGAGAAGGATACTACCAAACTGATCTCCTATATCTGATCTGATGTACAAAACATCCCTACAAAGGATTTTTGGAATGACTTCAAGGATTTAAGACCATAATTTAATTCACAGCTAGGAAACCATTTTTCTGTCTTGTAGAAAGTGGATTGGAAAAAACAATTATAATCAAAAGTATGAAAAGTTGGAGAGTACACAGAAAAGAATTAACATAGCAGGTTTGAGGTTGCTTGGAAGGTTGCTCCTTAGATTAAAAGCTCAGAACTGGGATTTTGAGAGGGTTAAGTGAAGATGATGTTTCATCATGCCTAGACTGTTTGTGCAAATGATTTATACTCAATACTTGCTTTTAAACTGAGAGTATGAAATTTTGATAAATTTTAGGTAGAAGGTGCCATGTGACTACCTCCTAATAATAAACCTTGACACTGAGTCTCTAATGGGCTTCCCTTGGCAGAAACATCATATACATGTTGATGCATTTTCACTGCTTGAAGAAGAATTTTCTCTATGACCACACATAGGAGGGAGAGAGCATAAAATAGCCTGAATACAAATTCCTGCAGAATTCAACCATTCCTTTTTCATTATCATCTGACTGTATACTCCTACTATGTCACTGTGATGAACCTTAGAAGTTAGTATAATTATATACAGAGTCTTCCAAGTCCTTGTAACAAATCTTCAAATGAGGGTGACTTTGTGGAGCTCCAATACAAGAGGTATTGCAAAGAGCATAGCAAAATTATGGGAAGTACAGAGAAGAACAAGGACCGTGGAATGGAGAGAGGATACATTCATGGAGTTGAGTGGTAAATCATCCCCTAACACTGTCTTAATAAATAAAATTGGAGAGAAAGATAGTATTATATTCCAACACTCATCATAGAGAGCTGTATAATCAGGATTATCCGGATATTCTAGTTAAGGGCAAAAGCAGGCTCAGAATATGTGTAGAAGACATACCAAAAAATGTGGAAAAATTTTAAAAGTTTTTGAATGCTTATTTATTCGAAAGGCAGAGAGACAGAACATAAGCAGGGTAGGAGCAGAGAGAGAGGTAGACAGAATCCAAAACAGGCTCCAGGCTCTCAGCTGTCAATCTGGACCCAACATGGGGTTCAAATACACAAACCGTGAAATCATGACCTGAGCCACAGTTGGACACTTAACCGATTGAGCCACCCAGGTGCCCCCAAAATACGAAAGATTTTAAGCTATGATTTTGGACGGCCAATTTGTGAGGGGGAAGTACTTAACTCCAATTCCACTGACAACAAAATAGAACAAAATAAGAGCTTATGGTAAGAAGTAAAGCATGCTATATAAGAAGTAAATTACATAAGAGAAGCAATAGGTAATGAGAAAGTAAGTAAATGGATTTGACCTAAGAACTATTTCTATTGCATATACTGAAAATTGCCCCAAATTTCAAAACTGGGGGTTTGTGTACTAAAGGATGTAAAGAGTTCATATTACTCCTTAATGTCCCTCTAGAGAACATGTTTATTTGAACATTTTTTATAGCAATTAAGTAAATTCTCTCATAATAAGATCATATTACATGACAAAGAAATCTCAGCACTTGTATTTTTGTTCTAATTCTCCCAAGATTTCTATACAACAAACTTGGAATCTTGATTTCCACAGGAATACATTCACGTAAGATCCAGTCAGTAGAGTGTGGTATTATTAAGTCAACTGTATCTCCCTTTTGAATAAAATTCATTTGGTAAAACCCAACAAAATTCTAGCTAGACTGTGTTTTAAAAGTTATACATATCTAAATGAGATGAAACTACATTATTATCTGTATCTTTTTAGTCAACAACTGTTAAGATAATTCACCTTCAATGTCACAATTATAAGAAAAGTTAGACAAGACAAAGACTCATCAATGTATAATCCCTGAAAGACAGCTCTCTACATAGACAAGACCGGTGAGTCCATGATTCTGACTTTCTCACTGAGTTTCAGCATCACATTGAGGTTCTTTTGCTTTGATTGATGAAATTGACACCAATGAAATAGCTTATAGACGTATGTTGACCCAGAATATATGAACTAAAAAAAGGCAAGAAACTTGAAGAAGAAAAGAGACTTTCCTAAATACTCTAAAAGAATAAAAGGTATATAAATAATGAAAGAGAAAGAAAAATAACTACTCTGAATCGCAGGATGCAAAATTTGTTTGCTTCTTGGTGATGAAAGCACTTCACCAGTCAATATACTTTTAGGTAAAAGAAAGTAAGAAGGGTATTATGCTTAACGAAATAAGTCAGTTAGAGAAAGACAGATATCATAGGTTTTCATTCATATGAAGAATTTAGAAACTTAACAGAAGACCATGGGGGAAGGGAAGGGGAAAAATAGTTTCAAACAGAGAGGGAGGAAACCACAAGAGACTTTGAAATATTGAGAACAATATTCGATGTGGGTGCGGGGTAGAGGGGGAAATGGGTGATGAGTACTGAGGAAGGCTCAGTTGTTGGGATGAGCACTGGGTGATGTATGTAAGCGATTAATCATGAGAATCTACTCCCAAAGCCAAGAGCATACTGTATACACTGTATAGTAGCTAACTTGACAATAATTTATATTTAAAACAATTCCTTGCGAGTAGATTCTCATGATTAATCACTTACATACATCACCCAGTGCCCATCCCAACAAGTGCCTTCTTCAGCGCTCATCACCCATTTTCCCTTCTCTCCCGCACCCACATTAACCCTCAGTTTGTTCTGTATATTTCAGAGTCTCTTGTGGTTTCCTCCCTCTCTGTTTGAAACTATTTTTCCCCTTCCCATCCCCCATGGTCTTCTGTTAAGTTTCTAAATTCTTCATATGAGTGAAAACATATGCTTTCTGTCTTTCTCTGACTGACTTATTTCGTTAACCAAGTATATAGCCAATTAATCTTTGACAAAGCAGGAAAGAGTATCCAATGAAAAAAAGACCGCCCCTTCAACAGGTGGTGTTGGGAGAGCTGGACTGCAACATGTAGAAAAATGAAATTAGACCACTTTCTTACACCATTCACAAAAACAAACTCAAAATGTATAAAGGATCTGAATGTGCGACAGGAAACCATAAAAACCCTAGAGGAGAAAGCAGAAAATAGCTTCCTAGACCTCAATTGCAGCAATTTCCTCCTCGACACATCTCCAGAGGCAAGGGAATCAAGAACAAAAATGAACTGCTGGGACCTCATAAAGATAAAAAGCTTCTGCAAGGAAAAGGAAACAATAAAAAAAAAAAAACTAACAGGCAACCGAAAGAATGGGAAATGATAGTGGCAAATGGCATATCAGATAAAGGGCTAGTATCCAAAATATACAAGGAGCTCACTAAACTCCATACACGAAAAACGAATGAGCCAGTGAAGAAATGGGCAAAAGACCTGAATAGACATTTCTCCAAAGAGGACATCCAGATGGCCAACAGGCACATGAAGCGATGCTCAGTGTCACTCATCATAAGGAAAATACAAATCAAAACTACACTGAAATACCACCTCACACTGGTCAGAGTCGCTAAAATGAACAAATCAAGAGAATATAGATGCTGGCGAGGATGTGGAGAGATGGGCACCCTCCTACACTGTTGGTGAAAATTTAAACTGGTGCAGCCTCTCTGGAAAACAGTGTGGAGGTTCCTCAGAAAATTAACAATAGTACTCCCCTATGATCCAGCAATAGCACTGCTAGGGATATACCCAAAGGATACAGAAGTGCTGATACACAGGAGCACATGTACCCCAATGTTCATAGCGGCACTTTCTACGATAGCCAAAACATAGAAAGAGCCTAAATGTCCATCACATGATGAGTGGATCAAGAAGATGTGGTATATATATACAATGGAGTATTATATGGTAATGAGGAAGAATGAAATATGGCCATTTGTAGGAAAGTGGGTGGACCTCGAGGTGTCATGCTAAGCGAAATAAGTCAAGCAGAGAAGGACAGATACCATATGTTTGCACTCATAGGTCTAACAGGAGAAAATAACAGAGGACCATAGGGAGGGGAAGGGGGAAAGAGAGCTGGGGAGAGTGAGGGACACAAATCATGAGAGACTATCGAATACTGAAAATGAACCCTGGACTAAAAGGGGAGCGTAGGGGGTGATGGTCATGGTGGGGAACACTTGTGGGGAGAAGCACTGGGTGTTATATGAAAACCAATTTGACAATAAACTATTAAATAAAAAAAAGAAAGAAAGAAAACAATTCCAAATTTAACATTCCCAATTCAAACAGACATTAACACTTTGGGGGGATATTGTACAAATTTGATAAATCTTAGGTGTTTGCCATACTATTTAATACGATTTCATCTTAATATTCTTTCAATAGCCCTGATTCCTCTTTAGCCAAATCAAGAAAGCAACTAAATATTTTAAAAATGCATATTGTTAGACTAAAAACTACCTAAAGTTGATCCACCTAAGAAGATTACAGATTCAAAGGCAATGAGGTTTGGGTCTATAGTCTCAGTGATGCATGAAATAATGCAAGTTCTCAGACAGAAAAGTTTGAAAACAACCACTATTAAGTAATGAATTTTTTAAACATATTCAGCTTGTTATATTATTAACTTTCTTCACTTAATTATATCACACTTAATTACATAAATAAGATACAGTGAGGCTGACCAGCTGTATAAGTAGAAGTGGTAAAATATTTTCTAATCATCAAGATACATGAAATTCATATTTAAAGTCCAATATCCAAAAGTTTGTACTTAGACTCCTGCATAATTTTGTGCATCAGTACTTTCTTATTATTACTATGTATTTTAATCGCATCGTATTTAAGACAGCATCTTGGAGAACGCTACATAATTCATTCCTGCCAATATCATTTGTAATAATTTTACTGTACCATTCAGTTAAAATTCCAAACTGATCTATCCAAATAAATTTGAGCTTGTCTTATTAAAAAATAGTCACAGTTAACTAATATAAAATTATTACATATCACATGCAGCTCACATTAACATAGGCATTATATTAATTAATATAGGCATTAATTCATGCCTTCAGTAATAATACAGAAAGGCCTCAACAGATATTACAAGTCACTGAGTCATGAAAACAAAATGTAATGTTATATCTGAAATTTGATCCTGAAAGAGACGATGAAGAAGACTTCAGTGGAAAAAAACAAGTGGAATTCAAATAGTATGTAGTTTAGTTCATAATATTCTATCAATATTACTATTGGTGTTTTTGTTATTAGTTTAATCGTAGTTTACATCAGTCTACTATGATCATGGAAGTTGTTAATGTTAATAGTGAAGAATATGTGGAACTTGTACATTTTGCAACTCTTCTGTAAATCTACCATTTTTTCAAATTCAGAAGTTAAAAAAAAGTCACTGTAGTTCAATTACATCTTTGGACAGCTCTAAAAGTAAAGAAAAAAAAGTTTTTATACTAAGCCAGTATTTCTCTTCCTGAAGCGTCCACCCACACATTCCAGTCTTCCCTCTTAAGAAACTATAGAGCACAGTTAATACCTACTCCATGATGGACAGCTTCAGATATTTGAATGGACTTCTCACATCGCCAGAGTGTTAACTTTCCTAAGTTAAACATTCTCTAGTCCTTCAGCTTTTTATCATGTAAAAGGTTTTTAATACCTTCACCATCCAGTCACTTTCTCTCTAAAAGTGAAAGAACAGGATCTGCTTTGTCCTAAGGGCTTTACCTGACAGCTGTGCCTCTACGCAGATACAGTCACTCTTGACAGAAACACTTCCTGATGCTCCCTCAAAGGCTAGGCCCTACCACCAGTGTCTCCATCAGCTGTCAAACCCTCCTAGAGACAGAAGTTCCTGGCAGCTTGTGAAACTAACAGTGACAGCTCTTGTAAATGTTAGCTAGTAATGTAAGTAACAATTCCCAGCAGTATCCAGGGCTGCCCCAAATTTCCTTGCAGTGACTGCTTTTTTTGAATAGCTCTTCTACTCTTCACCACTGCTGAAATAATACACCTAGTCAGAGGTTTCCCAGATATTAGAGGAGGAGATTCACGTGACCAAGAAACCTATTGTCTTAGTCTATTTGGGCTTCCACAATAAATATCAAAGACTAGTTGGCTTAAACAATAGAAACTGATTTCTCAAAGTCCTGGAGACCATTAGGAAGTCCAAGATCAAGGTGCCAAAAAAATTGGTTTCTCGTGAGAACTCTCCTCCTTGCTGACAAATGGCCTCCTTCTCACTGAGTCTTCATAAGACCTTTCCTAGGTTCATGAACATGGAGAGGACTCTGGTGTCTTTCTCTACCCCTCAGGAAGCAATGACTACCATGACAAAGAGTTCCACTGGCCATACCACCCAGATCAGTTTGAACTCAACCCTTGATTCAGACTTGTGCAGATGGACCATGGAGTGCCCCACAGAGTGACCAATAGTTATCTTTACCTCATTATAATACTAAAATCTCCAGCCAAAGAGAAGCATAAGGCTCATTTACACAACATACAAGCTTGTGCATATATCCATAAGGTCTCCCTTATCTAAATATTCATCCTAATCCTAAATAAAAGGAGCCCATCCACCCTTACTCAGAAAGTCATAGCTTTCAAAGTTATTCCCTGTGATCTCCTTATTTAAAAGTTTCCTTTGCATGACAATTCCACCTGATATAATTTCTATATGTGACTCACCAAGGAGAAGACTCACATTTGGTTTGTTTAAAAAACTAGACAGGTTACAACTTCCAAAATACAATGATGGACAGGTAGAAGATAGGTCTTCCCATTCAAAGAGGAAGAGGTGATGGATAGCAAGCAAGTCCAAATCCTAGCAAGGCAAATTCTATGAGTTTATGGCTTGCAAATAATCTTCTTTAGTTCAATATTCTCCCCTCTAGGCATCACAGTTTTGAATTGCATTTCCCTGATGATGAGTAATGTTTGACATCTTATTACAAAGTTTTGGCCATCTGTATGTTTTCTTGTTACAAATGTCTGTTCATGCCTTCTGCCCTTTTTTAACTAGACTATTATTTTTGGTATTGAGTTGTATAAGTTCTTTATATATTGTGGACACTAACCCTTTATTGGATATGTATTTGCAAATATCTTCTCTTACAATAGGTTCTTAGTTTTGCTGATTGTTTCTTTTGCTGTACAGAAGATTTTCATTTTGATGTAGTCACAATAATTTATTTTCTCTTTTGTTTCCTTTGTCCCAGAAGATATATCTAGAAAAATGTTGTTATGGCCAATGCAAAGAAATTACTTTGTATGGGTGTAAGAAAGTGTCCCATGACACCCTTTTGCATGTAGTTGTCCAGTTTTCTCAACAACATTTGTTGAAGAGACTTTTCCTCATTATGTATTCTTGCCCCCTTTGTCCAACATTAATTGACCATATAATGGTAGGTTTATTTCTGGGCTTTCTATTCTGTTCCATTGATCTATGTGTCTATTTTTGTGCCAGTACTTTTATTTCAGATTGCCAGAGCTTTGTAGAATATCTTGAAATCTACAACTGGGATGCCTCCAGATTTGGTCTTCATTTTCAAGATTGGTTTTAGGGTCTTTTGTGGTTCCATACAAATTTTAGAATTGGTTGTTCTAGTTCTGTGAAAAAAATGTTATTTATATTTTGATAGGGAGTGTATGAAATCTGTAGATTGCTTTGGGTAGCATGGACATTTTTGCAATACTTGTTCTTCTAATCCATGAGCATGAAATATCTTTCCATTTGTTTGTGTTGTCTTTAATTTATTTCAGCAATGTTTTATAGTTTTCAGAATACAGGTGTTTCACATCTTTGGTTAAGTTTATTCTTAGGCATTTTATTATTTTTGATGCAAATGTAAATAAGATTGTTTTCTTCTCTTTCTACTAATTCATTATCAGTATATAGGAATGCAATGTATTTCTGTACATTGACTTTGTATCTTGTATTTTGCATCTTACCGAATTCATTTATCAGCTCTAGTATTTTTTTTTTTTTTGGCATAGTCTTTAGGGCTTTTCATATATAGTATCATGTCATTTTCAAATAGTGAAAGTTTTAATTTTTCCATAGCAATTTGGATGCTTTTTATTCTTATGTCTGATTGCTGTGGCCAGAGCTTCAGTACTACGTTGAGTAAAAATGGTAAGAGTTCACATCCTTATCTTGCTTCTGACTTTAGGGGGAAAACTCTGTTTTTCACCATTGAGTATGATGTAGGTTGTGGGTTTTATTTTTGTTTTTCTTTATGGCACTTATTATGTTGAGGTATGTTCCCTATAAAGCTACTTTGTTGGGGGTTTTTATTATGAATGGATGTTTTACTCTGTCAAATGCTTTTTCTAAATCTACTGAAAGGATCATGTTTTTTAATTCTTTCTCTTATTGATGTGATGTATCACAGTGATTGATTCATAAATATTGAACTACCCTTGCATCCCAAGAACAAATCTTACTTGATCATGGTGAATGTTCTGTTTTCTTTTCTGTTTTTGTTTTTGTTTTTTGGGATTTTGTTTGTTTTTGTTTGCTTTTTGATGTACTGTTGGATTTGCTTTGCTAGTATTTTGTTGAGGACTTCTGCATCTATGTACATTAGGGATATTGGCTTATAGTTCTCTTTTTTAGTGATGTCTTTATTTGGTTTTGGTATCAAGGTAATGATGGCCTCCTAGAATGAATTTGGTAGTTTTCTTTCCTTTCCTATATTTTGGAACAGTTTGAGAAGAAGAGGTATTAACTCTTCTTTAAATGTCTGATAGAATTCACCCATGAAGCCATTTAGTCCCAATAGTTTTTGGAGGGGATTTTTGATTACTGATTCAACCTCAAACCTCATTGCTGGTAATCACTCAGTTCAAATTTTCTATTTCTTCCTGACTTAATTCTGGGAGGGTATATAGTTCCTGGAATTTATCCATTTCTTTTCCATTGTCCAATTTCTTGGCATATAGTTTTTCAAAATCTTCTCTTAAAATCTTTTGTAAATCCCTAGCAGTGCTATTGCTGGGTCATAGAGGAGTTCTATGGATAGTTTTTTGAAAAACCTCCACACTGTTTTTCAGAGCAGCTGCACCAGTTTACATTCCCACCAACAGTGTAGGAGGGTGCCCGTCTCTGCATACCCTCGCCAGCATCTATAGTCTCTTGGTTTGTTCATTTTAGCCACTCTGACTGGCGTGAGGTGGTATCTCAGTGTGGTTTTGATTTGTGTTTCTCTGATGATGAGTGATGTTGAGCATTGTTTCATGTGCCTGTAGGCCATCTGGATGTCCTCTTTGGAGAAGTGTCTATGTCTTCTGCCCATTTCTTCACTGGGTTATTTGTTTTTTGGGTGTGGAGTTTGGTGAGTTTCTTGTAGATTTTGGATACTAGCCTGTGGGGAGCAGCTAAGATCTCAGCTGCTTGGCCATTTGCTAGCCGAATTTGTCACTCCCTGAGGGGAGTTGCAAAATAGGCAGGGAAGCGCCACTCCCTGTCAGAGAAGCCAAAAGACCAAAGATCAACCGCCTGTAGGCAGGGTGGTATCGACCCCTCAGGCGCTGTGCTAAAACAATTTAGTCCAGTCCATCTCTCACTCCAGTCTTAATCCCTTAACCCTGTTTCCTAGCAACCGACCTACCTCAGCTACATTGTTTGTCCCGCCGCCCCTTTTTTCTCTCCCTCCCTCAGGAAAAGAACCTACTAGGACTCACCGCCCCGCGGGCCGGAGCGGCCGGGGCAGAACAGGACACTAGCCCTTTATCTGGTATGTCATTTGCAACTATCTTTTCCCATTCTGTTGGTTGCCTATTAGTTTTCTTGATTGTTTCCTTTGAAGTGCAGCTTTTTATCTTGATGAGGTCCCAAGAGTTCAGTTTTGCTTTCATTTCCCTTGCCTTTGGGGATGTGTCCAGTAGGAAATTGCTGCGGCTGAGGTCAAGAAGGTTGTTTCCTACTTTCTCCTCGAGGGTTTTGATGGTTTCCTGTCTCACATTCAGGTGGTTCAGCCATTTTGAGTTTATTTTTGTGTATGGTATAAGAAAGTGGCCTAGGGATACAGAAGTGCTGATGCATAGGAGCACATGTACCCTAATGTTCATAGCAGCACTGTCAACAATAGTCAAAACATGGAAAGAGCCTAAATGTCCATCACCTGATGAGTGGATCAAGAAGGTGTGGTATATATATACAATGGAGTATTACATGGCAATGAGAAAGAATGAAATCTGGCCATTTGTAGGAAAGAGGGTGTCATGCTAAGCGAAATAAGTCAGGCAGAGAAGGACAGATACCATATGTTTGCACTCATAGGTCTAACAGGAGAACAGGAGAAACCTAATGGAGGACCATGGGGAGGGGAAGAGGGAAAGAGAGTGGGGAGAGAGAGGGACTCAAAACCTGAGAGACTATTGAATACTGAAAATGAACTGAGGGTTGAAGGGGAAGGGGGAGGGGGGGAGAAGAGGTGGTGGTGATGGAGGAGGGCACTTGTGAGGAAGAGCACTGGGTGTTGTATGGAAACCAATTTGACAATAAACTATTAAAAAAATCTTTTGTATCTGCAGTGTCAGTTGTTATTTTTTCTATTTCAGATTTTGTTTATTTGATTCCTCCTTTCCCCACTCCTTTCTCTATTTACTTATTTTGTATGTGTATGTGACATAAGGCCTTAGGTGACACCATTTTCTGCCTGTGGTTTGTTTATATGAATATTTAACACTATTCATATTGCCAGGGTGCAGGAGTGCAAGAACACCTGGCTCAGGGGTCCCATACAGACCAGTTTTAGCCACCCACCACTGTCAAAATCCAAAGGCAAAGAAATTAATGTGGTGAAACAAGAAAGGACTTTTTCAATAAGGCCAACACCGGGAAGACAGTGGATTAGTGTTTCACAGACTGTCTCCAAAATGCTAAAAATACTTCTAGGATTATATAAGGAAATGTAGGAAAAAGGTCAGTGAGTACATTCAGGTGGGCAGCAAAAGTAAAGTCAATCGCTGTTATGGGGTCAATCACATAGGGTCTTGCTGAATCGGGGCAGTCCTTATTGGTTGAGGGGCTAGTTTCAGTTTCTACCTAGGGATACTTTGCTTGCAGGGTCTTTTGCTTTAGGTAAGAGATAAGCTGGAAAGAAGAACTTAATCAATTAGAAAGTACAGACTAAGGTCAAAATGGAGGTAATCAAAGTCCTCTGTCATTCTCTAAGTGTCTCTTAAATTCTGGTGTATTATATTCATTAACATTTAAAAAATCATTTTCCATTTATTTTAATTTTGCCTTTGACCTATAGTGTCTAACTGGGAAATCCATGATTCTTCCAAATAAATGTACACTTTTCTTTTAATCATATACTGCATTTTATTAAGTATACTTTATGGTATATTGTGATTTTAACAAATGATTTAAAATATAGGTTAATACAGCTTTTGTAAATGTTCAAATTTCCTGGAAAACAAGTGTGTCTTTTTTTCCTCCTGTTACAGCAATACAAACACACATACATATAAATGTAAACATCAATATGTACACATCTATGAAACATCCTATTATGTTAAACTTACTTTATATTACATAGTCTTGTGTTTGTGTGTGTGGATGAGAGAAATCGATTATAGCATTCATATAAGAAAACATAAGAATAAATAGCAAAAACAATTCTAAAAATGATATGCTATAGTGAGGAGCTAGGAGAGATTCTACTAGATAATAAAATGCATACATATGATAAAACCCCATGTTATGGACTAAATGTTTGTGTTCCTATAAAATCATATCTTGGAATTCTAACTCCCATGGAGACTATATTAGAGATAGAGAATTTATGAAAGTAACCAAGTTTAAATGAGTTCATAAGGAGAAGGCCTTTATCTGATGGTGTTAGTGTCCTTGTAAGAAATACCAGAAAACTTCCTTTCTCCTTCATGTTCCCTGTCTGTCTGCTAGTCTATCTGTCTGTCTCTCTCCAGCATAAACAGAGAAAGGACTCTGTGAGAACATAGCAAGGAGGTGGCTATCTGTGAGCCATAAAGAATGCTCTCAGCAGGAAGTGAATCAGCCAGCACCATGATCTTGGACTTTCCAGCCTCAAAACTGTAACATATTTATTTATGTTATGTAAGCCACCAAGCTTGTGATATGTTATAGTAACATGCCCCATGATAACAAGAATGTTTTGGTATTGGTTCCTGATGAACATCAAGACCAATGGACTAGAATAGGAATCCAGAAATAGAATCAATATATTATGGGGACTTACATTTTAAAATCTGGAATTAGACTTCATAAAAGATGGTGAAGCAGGAAGTTATTTGGAAAAAGTTAAAATCAGATCCATACACAAGAATAAACTCAAATGGAATCAAATTTTAAAAATATATATGTAAAAGCTTAAGTACAAAGTGCAGACATATGCATATTGGTTTTTAAAAATTTGGGTGAATATTTTTGTTAAAAAATAAGAATTCCATGTG
Organism: Mungos mungo; assembly: GCA_004023785.1. NCBI lineage: Eukaryota > Metazoa > Chordata > Mammalia > Carnivora > Herpestidae > Mungos > Mungos mungo. The sequence goes on from PISW01004884.1 coordinate 112,308, forward strand.
AGACATTTTCTTTAATTAGCTAGAGTTGAATATATATTATTTTTCTTGTATGTTTAACATATATCATTAGATTTAGGAGTCTTAGTTCAAATTCACTTTCCATCAAGTTTCTGATATTGTTCCCTGTTAACTTTTAGATTTTAGAGCTGTAAACTCACCCAAACCCATTCTGGGTTGTAGAAGACATTAAAACAGCTGGCCTAGAATCCATTCCTCCCTAAATTATAAGGAAAGTTTGTTGGGGCAAGTTGTCCTGGGAAAAGAAGGTTGGTTGATGGCTTGGTTTGATCTCCTTGCAAATATACTTACATTTTGATCTTTTGGTAAATAAACCTCTGATATTTATGACAAGAGTAACATCTATGAATTAGACTTAGAAGAATTATCATGCTTTAGGATTTCTTACAGTAAACAAGTCTTAAATCTACAGATTTATGAGGCATGACTCCCTGGAAAATGTCACACAAGGCATACAATCATCTGGGTATAAAACAAAAATGCTTCAAAACCTAAGCTCTCACTTTTGGGTGACGTGATCCTGTAACTACACTTAGTGACCTCATCTATCCTATTGACCCAGAGCGAATGTGTCCAATGTAAGACAAGTACCAAGGAGCTGTGCAGAATATGCAGATTTTTCCAACTTTTGCCTTTTCTTCTTGCATGATTGTGTATTTCATATTATTAGTAACATTTAATGCTGGATAATGTTTCTGATTTGTGTGAGTCAGATCTGACAATTCAATTTTTGTGAGAACTTTCACTGGCATTGCAAATAGGATTGCTTTACAGGCTTATAAATCATAATAGCTAGGGTAATTTTTAGAAGAAAACGTGTGGATAAAAAAATATAATGACACTTTGATGACAGAATTATGACCTACCCATCCTTTGTAAGAGGGAAATGATGGTTTGGTAAACTGTGGGGAATCTTATCAGTGGAATCTGGAGAAAAGAGATCTAGTAGAACCAGCTAAGTAATTGTTAGTCAGTAGAAAACTGAAGGAAAGGTAGCAAAATTTCTATTCCTTGGTCATTGCTAACAGCCTTCATTCAGTCTAAGAATTTAAAAGAAAAGTAAATGAAAGTAAAAGAAAAATCTGTATGTAAGACTAGTTTTTCCTATCCCTGGAAAGTTTTCTTAAGCCTTTGGCTTAAGAAGCTTTATGGCAGTGGAGAAATGTGATAGTCACTTACAAGGTAACTCAATTAAGGTCTTCTATTATCTATAAGAATATATAATATCTGGAGGCCAGAAAAAGTATCTTTTAAATAGCCGGATTGTTTTATGAAACTATCAACAGAAACATGGTGAGTTATATAGGAACATATTCTTAGAATTAATATTCAGAAGGCACATCACTAATTTTATATTCTACTGAGTGAAATAGACTTATGTGAGTTGATACAGATACTCAACAGATTGCACATTTTTCTGGATAGGAGTGTCTAAGCATATGCCATCTAATTTGCAGCAGTTGACTAATGCTGTTGGGCACATCTACTCCGAGAAGGGTAACTGTCCTATCTTTCCCAACACACAAATGGAATCCTTCCTAAGTGGTCAAAATGTAACCATATAAGTAACTTTTTACTGTCTTTATGATGACCATAAAACAAACTTAATTTACTTATTCATTTTAGAGAGTGATAGAGTGGGGAAGACAGGGGGCACAGAGAGACAGAGACAGAGAGAATCTTAAGTAGGCTCCATGCTTGGCACAGTTCCCAGCACAGAGCTTGATGCAGGCCTGTGTCCCATAATCCCACCACCCTGGGATCATGACCTGAGCTGAAATCAAGGATTGGATGCTCACCTGACTCAGCCACCCAGGCGCTCCAAGATAAGCTGAATTTACTGCCATGGACAAGGATGTTGCTAGATGCAGTGAAAGGATGGGCTCTTGATCTTGAGTGCCTTGTATACACTTGCACTAGGGAAAAAAGGGGAATATTCAGCAGAAGGCATTAAAATTAAAAGAACTACATAATAAGGGGAAAATTCCATACCTTACAAAAGAAATGGAGGCTGAAGGGGAGACATGAAAAGGCCTGTGAGGAAATGACAGCCTGATCAACTGGGTGGTTTTGTTTATTTAGCTTTTAAAAATGGAGTGAAAAAAGTAAATATATATACATATATATAGTTTTTCTATTAAAAGTTTGACAGCTTATTACCAAAGTTTGATTGGTGAAGGGAGCAGCCCCAGCCATGCTCCAAACTCCGCAAACATCTTAGCAAATTCACTCTCTATAACCTAGTCTGAAAGACCTCAAATCCAATTATGAGGATCCTGATTTATAACAGATAATTCTCAAATAAGGTGCTAAATTTATTGCTTCAATTAAAGCCATAGAACCTGAAAAGGCCTGAATGAAAAGCTAATGTCTTGCCTCCTACTGCGAGTTAAATAAAAGTGGAATAATAGGTTACATTCAATAGTTTGGGGAAAACAGCCTTCTAGTAGTACACAGGACAATGGAACAAAGCCCACTCATAGAGTGGATTATGTCAAAGAACACAATGAAGGGAAGAGAATTCACGGGGAGTTTACTGTGTTCAGGAGGAGGTTGATTCACTGCCCAAAAAGTGAAGGAGAGAGGCTTCCAAAGAACTTTTGCTCCCATCATTGTTGATCAGAGCCCCAGATTCTACCTCAGTCAAGGCAAAGTTAGCCACCTGACTCACTGATAAGACTTTCTGGTTAAGAGACACTTTAATGTATGGAGATCAGCAACAATAGACCTTGAAGATGAAGCCACCCCGATGAAGAGGGGCAACCTCATATATTTTTAGTGATAATATATAAATATATATATGCATATATATGTATATATATACCTTTTAGTGAGGTATGTGTATACATATAATTTTTTATAATAAAAATTTCCTAAACATCTCAATTTTTGCATTATTTCAACTATTGATCTATGTATGTATATGTATTTCCCATTCTCAATGCATTATTATAATATGCACAGAATTTTAGGATATAGCCAATAGCACTTACGTATAATTAGACAAATAGACCCAGAATGAATGGTAATTTTTGTGGAGATTTAAAGAAGTGGATTATGTAGATGACCACCAAAAAAAAAAAAAAAACCAAAAACCAAAAATCAAAACATAGTTGAAGACTCAAAAACGACTGTTAAGACTAAATCAGATGCCTTGGTGGCTGTCTGGTTCTAGTTGTGTCAGTAATTAGACTTTGCATCTGATGGACTAAGGGATGACAGAAACCCATGGGCCAAACCAAACCACAAGGTCACTGTGCCAAAGAACTGTACGTCATGTACACAGGAAAGGTGTCACCTGAAAAAGCTGTAAGCAAAACTCTCGAAGGGCATGGATCAGGGCATAGATTTCAAATGGACCTTCTGAGACTTGTCTTCTAGCCTCATGTAGGCATTACCCAGAATGATGCCTAATTCCACACTACCCCTATACTGTAACCAAACCAGCCTTGAAGAATGAAATTTAATGTCTTTAGCAAACTCTATCAATTTGGCCTACCTGGATGAATTTCTCTGGATCAACATACATCAAGGCAAATAATTCACAACTCTCTTACTGCTCCTAGACCAGTGGCCTCATTGGAAATAGAACGAAGAATGCAAATACTTGTTACTTTAAAAAAAAGTTGTAAAAACAAAAAGAAAATTAGAAACAAATCCATAAATACAAAGAAAAAACTGACGGTAGTCATAGAAAAGGGGGCTGGGGGAAGGCAAAATGGGTAAAGGAAGTGGGAAGTATAGGTTTCCAGTTATGGAATGAATAGGTCACAAAGATAAAAGGTACAGCATAGGGAAAATAGTCAATCGTATTGAAATAGTGCTGCATGAGCATATAGACCTGTTGAATCACTATCTGTATCTGAAACTATTGTAACATTGTGTGTCAAGTATACTTCAGTTATATACATAAATTTATAAAAAGTTTGGATATTTTAGTTAAATTAGTAGACCTTGAAATTGAATTACGAAAGGAAGTAAGTTTTCTAAAATCTGGTTGGTGGAGGATGTAATTGCCTAACTATATAACTTTTTACCTCTTCAATACATTTTTTTCCTTTAGTTTTCCTAATCTAGTATTCCCAGGCCTGAGATTAAATAAGCTTTCCAAGTAAGTTGATGCCCTGAAACATCATATCAATAACTTTATTTTTGACAGTGTGTATTCCAGAGATACTTTAGGCCGAGTCATAAGTTTACTTCATCTGGTCTCATTAAGACTAATTATGAATTCCTCTATGATGACAGTTCTATGAGTCTTTGTCAAAATAAAGTTATATGACTGGGAGTAAGGGGCCAAGAGCAATTTCTAGTGAATGCACTGTTATTATTAGCTTTTTAGTAAATTGTACATCTGCTGAGCTGGAAAGTCTGAATTAGAGGGAAGGTAGGAGGTCTAGAGTCAAATTACCCTATTTGCAGGGGGAATTGCATTTCTCATTGAAAAATTCAAATCCCAATGGTCCTTTGGCATATTATTTTGTAAAAGATGTTGGAGAAAATTGTGTAAGACAGATATTTTTTAAAAAACTGAAAAAATATATATAGCAAGGGAGTATCAAACTGAAAGGAATACAAATGGGAGGAAAGATAGAAAGCAGCTAGACCATTTCATCCCTGTCCTGAATACTAGGTAAATGCTCCTGGGGAAGGAGGCAGGTGACCTGGTCTAATCTCCTTGCAAATATGTTAACTGAAAGTCTTCCTAAAGAGACTCTTAGTATTGTCTTGAAAGTAGGAAAGTCCTTATTTATTAAAACTCTTAGCCAAATATCCATGACCTATGATTACTTACAGTAAACACAGCTATTTCCAAGGACTTATGAATACATGATTTTCTGAAAGTATTATATAAAATCGTAAGCCATCTTGGCATAAAGTGGAGACATTCGGGGTGCCTAGGTGGCTCAGTCAGGTGAGCCAGGTTTTGGCTCAGATCACCATCTCAGAGTTTGTGAAACTGAGCCCCACATCAGGCTCTAGGCTAACAATACAAAGCCTGCTTGGGATTCTCTCTCTGCCTCTCTCTCTCTGTCCTTCCCCAACTCACTCTCTCTTACTCTTTGCCTCTCTCAAAATAAATAAATAAACAGTAAAAAAAAAAAAAAATTCCCAGCTGTATTGGAGCCACTTTGTTTGCCTCTCATGTTATTAGTAAAGTATAATCCTGGGTAAGAACTGATTTATATAACTCTGATTTGACAGTCTGATCCTCTGTTTGCTCACATACTCATGTGTTTTTTTTCTCCTTTTTATGAGCCATTTCCTCTTCCATATGCAAATTGTATTTTTCTTTGTCTTTGAAACTTAAACATTACAACCAGATTTTCAAATTTTTTGAGTCATATTTCATTCATATTGCCTTGCTTTTGTGGGATTTTTATTTTATTTGAAATTACAAGTTTAGGTTATTTGCTTCAACATCATAAATGTGCCTTTTCTAAAGTTTTTTTTTCAATTCTGTAATCTACTTCCTTTTAAACTACTATTATAAAAAAATTTAGCTTTGCTGTATCATTCTTTGTCTTATTTCACTTCACTTTAAAATACCTCTCCTTTCACAAAAAGTCTTAATATTTGCAACTTTAATACTTTGATTTCTTTCATTATTACAATGATTATTCACCATATCTAATTTGTTAATGCATTTCTCATATTTCCCGATTCCTATGATATTCTCTGATTTTATTAGAAATTATTTTAATTTCTTAAATGTTTTAAAATTTATTTTTGAGAGACAGAGAGAGACAGCGCAAGCAGGGGAGGATCAGAGAGAGAGGGAGATACAGAATCGGAAGCAGGCTGCAGGCTCTGGGCTAGCTGTCAGCACCGAGCCCGACACGGGGCTCGAACCCACGAATGGTGAGATCATGACCTGAGCGGAAGCCAGACGCTTAACCGACTGAGCCACCCAGGCGTCCGGATTTTAAATTTTTTAAAATGCTTGTTTATTTTTGAAAGAAAGAGAGAGAGAGAATAGAGTAGAGGAGGGGCAGAGAGAGAGAAGGAGAGAGGATCTGAGGCAGGCTCTGTGCCGACAGCACAGAGTCTGATGTGGGGACGGAATCCACGAACTGTAAGATCACAACCTGAACTAAGTTGGACGCTTAACGGACTGAGCCAGCTAGGCACCCCTTAAATTTTTGATAATAAAAATTATAAAACTTTCCTAAACAGCTCATTTTTTAAATGTTTGTTTATTTTTGAGAGACAGAGAGAGAGACAGAATGTGAGCAGGAGAGGGGCACAGAGAGAGGGAGACACAGAATCCAAAGCAGGCTCCAGGCTCTGAACTGTCAGCACAGAGGCTGATCAGAGGCTTGAACTCACAAATGGTAAGATATTGACCTGAGCCAAAGTCTGCCACCCAACTGACTGAGCCACCCAGGTGCCCTTTAAACATCTTAATTTTTGCATTAATTCAACTATTGATCTCCTTCTTTGGAGTTTGTTTTTTGTTTTTTGTGGTTTTTTTCTGAAACAATATTTTCATGTGTCTGATTATTTATCCTTTCAGAGGAAATCCTCTGCTTGTTCAGTATTTAAAATTAAAATGGGGGCACCTGGGTGGCTCAGTCAGTTAAGCATTCCACTTCAGCTCAGGTCATAATCTCACAGTTCATGGGTTAAGGACCCACATCAGGCTCTGCACTGACAGTTCAGAGCCTGGAACCTGCTTCAGATTCTGTGTCTCCCTGTTTCTCTGCCCTTCCCTGCTCACACTTTGTCTCTCAAAAATAAGTAAGCGTTGAAAAAAATTGAAATGAAGTTTGTTAATGATTTGACTGCTATACAAATCATTCAGGGCTAGGTAAAGAATACAGAAAATGTTAAAATATAGGGTAGTTTAATTTTGCTAATTGAGAGGACCAGATAAGAGGAATAAGTAGAAAACTCTTTCAGGGATGTCCAAGGCAGAATGAAGAACTATTTAACGTTTTGTGTAGCTGTTAACAACTGGTACTATTTTATGTATCCCCTTTGTGTTGTGAAGATGAGACACAATATATTTGTTTGGTTGGCATCAATTTCAGTGCACTGCCCATGTGCACTCCAGAACTTAATAGCACCCAATGGCTTCCACTACTTGCTCACTTCGGAAAAGGGTTAGTGTAGAATCTTGTTACTTCTATGCACTTCTTAGAAGGCACTTGAGAATAATTGCAGATCAGTTTGGCTCTTCTTTCAGATAGTCTTTCTTGGCAGATAGTTTTCTAAGTTGTTGATGGGTGCACTAACATTTTCTAACTTCCAGCACAGATATGCATTATAGCCCTTATTTTCATATAAATTCAGTGTTTTCTATGTTAACTTAGGAAGGAGGCCAGAATTAGATGCCAATATTCAACTCCCAAGTTACCTAGAAGTAGGTTTCGTTGCCCAAATGAATTTTTATATTGTAAATTCATATCCTAAGGACATCACATCATTGTCACTGAAAAATAATTGCTTTAAAGTGACCACACATTGTAAAAATGACTCTATATGCATTATCTCATTTAATTTTTACATTTATGAGATAATATAGTAGATAACTGATGGTTGCACTCCTAACAACAATGAAAGCTCTTTGTCTTCTTGGTGACGCCCTGACAAACCCAGTTTAGGAACTAAACATCTTGCAGAAAAGCTACTCCACTCCTAGTTCAAGAAGTGAAGACATTTACCTAGGGTAATCTAATCAAAACTGTCCATTTATCTGAGAACACTGCATTATTCTGGAGTAGGCATCTGACCTTATCTAGTTGAATCATAGTAAATTCCGATCATTATCTGAGAAGGTAGGAATTGTCCTAAGGACAGAATGACAGTATGTTTTAAGGACTAAAATTCACACCACCATTTTTGCTCTCTTATGGAGTACCAGCCTCGGACTGAACCAAAAACTCAGAGAAACAAAGAATGAAAAGGAAACAGAACTCTGACTGCATTGTAAATTTTTGGATCAAAATGTGCTTGATTTAGTGCTACCTTAAAAAAGCCTACTCAGCTACCTGGTTTTTTGATTTGGTATCTTTCTTCTAATGCTATTTAACACCCCCTACCCATCTTTCGCCACTGTGCAGCAGTAAGTTCAGTGATTGTTATCACCTTTCCTGGCCATTTGGTGCTCTAGGATACAAGTGCTGGTAAAGGTCTCTTACCCATTAAAGAGCGCTGCTTGGAATTTTGTGTCATAAATTTTCTCAGGGAAATGGAACACTCCTTAAAATTATGAGATGGACACAGTTTCATGCATACCTACAATCTGAGACAGATAACATGTTCTCTACTCAATCCCATTTTAACCTAACGTGTCAGAAATTTCTCTTACTCTTCTTCGAACAAATGCATACATAAATAGACTCTAAGGACTGATTAGAAAACTTGTCAGACTGATGTGGAGACATGAATGACTCAGTGGAGAGTAGAGATTACTTAATTAAGAATAAAATCTTGGGGTGCCTGGGTGGCTCAGTCGGTTGGGCATCAAGCTTCAGCTTGGGTCATGATCTCACAGTTCATGGGTTCGAGCCCCACACTGGGCTCTGTACTGATCGCTAGCTTGGAGCCTGGAGCCTGCTTTGGAGTCTGTCTCCCTCTCTCTCTGACCCTCCCCTGCTTGCGTTGTCTCTCTCTGTCTCTCAAAAATAAATTTTAAAAATTATAAAAAAAGAATAAAATCTTCTTAAAAAAAGGAATACCAATGTGGTTCATATAGTAATTGTGAGCCTTGGTGTCCTCAATTATTGATTTTTATTTAAATGATTATATAATTTTTATACAGCCTGCTTCATGTCTAATTCTTAAAAATAAAATACAATAACTCACCTGAAAATGCTTTCTAAATCACAGAGTGCTACATTGGTAGATATTTTTGTTTCAAGATACTAAAATGGAAAAATAATTCAACTTGGAGTTATTTTTTAAATAATCTGTTGAAAATTTTTGGGTATGTTGGCAAAGAATAATTACAATGCTAGTTAATATTTGCACAAAATTGCCATCAGCTCACAGTATGATGTAAACAGGATTTGAGTGAATATCAGAGACCAAGGGCATGGAGGTCTTCAGAAGTACTTTTATAATTAGAGGCTAAACTAACTCCTTGACCCAACTGTACTATAAGAAATATTTCTAAATATTTGATTTACTAAAAAAAAAAAAAAAGCCTGAACTACAATAAACATATTTTATGCAATTATTTTTTGTTTATTACTATATTTGCTCCTTAAAATATGTGTTGTCTAGCATTAATCCACTTATTCAATAATAATGATAACAATCCAAAATTGCTATAAGTATAGAGTAGAAGGGGCAATGCACAGTCACAATGTTTCCAGCTGGGTAGGAGAACTATAAAGCTGCTCTAAAAGCATGATTTTTAGTTTCCATTTACTGAAAGACATGATTTTCCAATGATATTTTTTTTTAGTGGTACCTAGACCCCCATCACCAACACCAGTATGCTTTTATTGGCAGAAGATTAGCTATCCCAAGTCAGAAATCACTTCATTTCTGAGAGACACAATGGCTCAAAACCAACACCAAGATGGATTTTCAAGTTTTGAGGTTGTGTAATGGGAAATTCCTAAAACTTAGCCTTCAGCTAATTTTATTAAAAGTATATCTTGGCAGCAGCAATATTCAGATTTCTGTAACTCTTGCTGGCTCTTCCTACTGGTTACATCAGTTTTCTGCTTAAATAGGATTAAAGATACTCTAAAATATTTCGGAAGCTAGAAAAACCTAATGAGTGATTTCATTTCTTAAATTTGTATTTTACTGGCCCTGCTTGTGAATATCTGAATTCATTGTATTATTCACAACCACTGTTTACTTCCCAAAGATTGGCAGTTTAAATAGGGTTGTTGGAGCCAAATTCTTTCTCAAGTAAAACAAACTCTCTTTTCTCCTGAATCTTTGTACTTTTTCAAAATAAAATATTTTCAAGAAAATAAAACAGTGGTTTCTTCCTACTATGTGAATAAGAATAGTGATATGGGAAAAGGAGAATGTTTTAGGTGAAGAGACTTTTTTTAGGTCCAAGGCATCCTTTGAGAATCTACGGAATTGTATAAATCTGCACTTTACAAGAGTCGAACTTTGTTTCCTCAGACTTTGAGCCCAATTAGCCTTTTATGTGCTGTCTCCCAGGACAGAGATACTAATAAATAAGGTCCCTCTAGACTCCCGAATTCTGATTCAAATTCTGTCCTTGATTCTAGCAGGTCTCAGTATTAATGATGGAAACAAAATTGGTCAGGAATCTACAGTTAAATGACTTTACAAGAAGTTGTTGAGTTAGTGAAAGCAACCAGCATTCCCCTGAAGATATGAGGTAGTCTGTCATTACATGACTGATTTGAATAAGCAGAAAATATGGTATATGAACCATTTAACTTGGGTTAATAAATAATTATGCTTAAAGATTCACTTTAGAAAATTCTAACAGCACTATATGGTCCTAAAGGTTTAAAAACAGTAATGATAAATCCAATGATTTTTCTTTTTACTATCACATTATGTGGGGTCTTCATGAATTCTCACAACAAGGGGCACATAATATGATTCATTTTTGCAGAATTACAGCACCTTGTGTGTATTATTCTGCTTTCGCTCTGCAGTTCAACTTGGGCTATGCAGCCTGAACAGGTGCAGAGTGATGAGCTCTCTGAGCGGCTCTCCACGCATTCTGGGACTGGTTGAGAATCATTGGATGGCTACACCGCTACCTTGCCAAAAAGAAAATCTCCCCAAACAGGAACAGATGTTAATATGGGCAAAATGTTCTGTAACCATAAAATTTTTATTTAAACATTTATAGGAATTCTTTTATACCCCAAAATGCCTTAGCATTCCATTTTATGCAAGAATCATTTGGCTGCAGAATTTCTGTCATTTCAAGGTAACCAGTAAACTACTGCATAATAGAGAATAATAAAATTTAGAAAATAATCTCTTTGAATTATTATACATGGATCTCATAGACTATGCAGTTTGGTTTAAAGATTTGATTTATAGTAATCCTAGAAGAAGAAATTATGTGAAGCTTAGTTGGATGGATGGATACATATTTGATGAATCTCTGAAGATAGTCTTTGTACATAAATTGGCTTTTAAGGCAATTCACACTATCAGGTGCACTTCCAATAATTTTTCTACTTTTTAGGAATTTTTCACTGCCACACATCTTCAATAAATTTAAATGCAATCTTGAAAATAAGGCTCACATTTTAAAACTATTTTTGTAGTCAAATATAAATTGGATGAATAAATTTCAGGGCATGATGTTAATACTGAGTCATTACTAGCTATCACTAGCTTTAGAATACTTCTAAGTTGTTTTAGGTGATCTTGTCCCCATAATAAATAAATGTATTAATGGCAATTAATGACTAACAAAAAGGTGATTTGGAACTACTTTTACTTGTAGAACATTTATTTAGCACAATATTTGGCATACAGTTACTAATTTAAATAAGCATTCCAAAAACTGCCAGGTACAGTTTTAGATAAGACACATCATAATTTAATTTTAGAAATTGATATATGAATGCAGGTTAGTACATATATGTTTCAATTAGTACTCCTTCTTTGTTTTACATTTGCTGTATCTTCTTTCATTTGGAAAACATAAAAATAACTAAAAATATTTTTTAATTTCAAACAGGAAAAAAGATCATTTCAAACAAAAACTTGCCATTTTTTTCTGAAAATGGCTAACTATGCACTATATTGTTTGTAAGCTTAAATATAAATCCGCAGAAAATATTTGAATTAAATTCTGTGCATCGTGTATGTCACCAAGAGTTGAACGAATGAAGCAAATATATAAACCTGAATCATATTTCCATCTAGTGTGCAATATATATCTGATTAATTGAAAGCTTCAATTATTAACTTACTGTCATTTCCATATAAACTCAAATTACTTCTTCAGACAAACAAGTATAATAATGACAGTATGCCAAATGTGAAATTTTTGCCAAATGAAAGTAGGCATTCAATGTCTACAGTGTAGACAAGCAATCTAAATGATTTAACTCAGCTCTGGAGCCAGAAGAAATATGAAATACTGCTTTATTGTAAGCTTGTGAGACCCAAAAGATTGTCTTCAATGGGATTCCTTTTAAAGAACAGATCAGAGATACCTGAAAAGACAGAGATCCAGGCTACTCCAGTTAGTCACTGTGGTTTATTTGAACTATTGTATGTGGGCAGGGTGGACACATAGCCTACCAGTAAGAGGCAGCTGTGGTTAGTAGTCTTTAGGTTTGGGCCAATTTAAAGTAATCCAATTTCCTTGTATTCTTCATTGAACGAAAAGAGTTGCATATTAACTAGAAGGAAAATAACACTTTTCATTCTAGAAAATTAGCAATTGAACAAAGTATACTTAGAGTATGAACTCTGTCTAAATGAGAATAGATTAGTATGCTATATAATTGTTAGTCAACATGTTAATACAAAGAAATAACAAATATTAATCAATATATGAGGGTTCAAAAGATTGATAAGAACAACAAAAGGAAACGATCCTCACTAAACCAATATTTATATCCATCCTTACCAAAGACTTTTAGAAATTTCATAGTGTTTAAGGTTTTTAATGTTATTAGCAGAGTCACACATATAAAATTTTAACTTGACATTTATTAATTTGGGTCTTTGTTAGTCATTAGTAAATTGTATGTCATTTATTACCTAATCATAATTGTCATTCTTAATAAATTCTGTATTGCTTTTCTAAATCCTGAGTTATTGAGCCTGCTCAGATATTATCTGGTAATTATTTAAACTAGGTTGATCAAGATGAATGACTCACGAGAAGTAAATTGAATTTAAGAGAAAACATGGCTAATAATTATTATTCCATGACTACACAATGGATTATAATGACATTCATATTTGTCTTCTATTTTGTGTGTTTCTGCTCCATTTCAATCTTTTACCACTAAATTCAGGAATTGAGCACTGCAAACTGCAATAACTAAAGAATAATGGATTATTAGAGCATAATAATCGTGAGATGGGGTAATTTCAAGTGAAAATTTGAAGCTTACTTGGGGAAATCTTGTTGAGATAGTGAACTTTGATGTGTTACAAAAGTAGTTGATTTTTTTTTCTTTCCAGTATTTTTACCATTAGGTCTAGGTTAGTTGATCTCTGTGTGGTGCTAAAACATAGGGCAGCAGAATATCAAAGGAAAAGAGGAAATGCTATGCCAGCATGGAGAGACTTCGGAAATAAAACAAATAAGCTGGTTATAGTACTCAAAGACATTCAGTTAGGTGAGGGAAAAAGTACGGGAACATAAAAGCTGGGACCCCAGGTCCCCATTGCATCCAGCAGTGATCCAGTAATAGAAAAACCAAAGTTTAAGATGAAAACTAACTAGTAAATACCAACTAGTAATTTGGTCTTCATAGCCTCCCTTTAGTGTGCAAGGGGCCAATATGACATACAAAAGACACAACTGTGCTAAGAGAATTAGTGGTTGATCAATAATGTGAGTTTGCCCAAGGAAGCCACAAAATGCAAAAACCTCATGTTTGAGAGAAAAAGAGAAGAGGGTGGACTTCTGCAGTGAGTGTTATCATGATATACAAATGACATGGTAATAATGGTCACACAATGAGACTTCTCTCTGCAACATCATAAGGATGCAGTATTTGATCATCCACCAAATCCAGCAAATTCAACAAAGGCATAGAAAAAAAGTTATTTGGATCACAGTCTTTACCTCCTTCATGAGGGTTCTATTCCTGGGAGGAAAGATTAGGAAGGTAGACATACACCTAATAAAGAGAAGGGATATGAATTGAATGTTAATTCAGTTACTAGTAGGAACTGGGATAACATGAAGGAAAGGCAGTTTTGATCTCTGCCAGTAAAAAGTTTCAACCTGTAATACACTAGCTGACAAATTAGTCAATTCAATGACCAAGATCAACTGGCAATTTTATCAAGTTAACTGGTGAAGTCAATCCAACTGTACTATTTCATTATATGCATTGCACACTCAACTCCAGGGAAAAGAGAGTTGAAATAACATTCAATGTTTCACAGTGGAAAATTACAGAAAGAGAAGACAAAGATAGCCTATTTCTACTGACCATCCTTGGCACTGATTTTCTAACAGGGAAATAAAATTTTACAGTTGTCATAAGTAACAGCTTAAAAAAGCATTAATATGTTTTCTAAAAAATGATGAATTATCGACAATGAATGGCTTACTTTTACCTTAATCCCCCAATATTATAGGTTTTAGAGGGCAACATTTAATTACTATGTCCTGCTAAATTTGTTCCAGATCTTAGCCCCTTACTATGTAATTACTTTGTGCTGTCCTTTAGAAAAACAATTTAATTCAGACTTCTGTTTTTTCTTTTAACAAACTAGTCATTTCCTCTTTGCTTTTGAAGTCAGAAAACCTTTCAGATATTTGTAGAAGATACAAAAATCATTTTTTAAAGTGTAAACAGTACTGTTAAATGGGGAGACAAACACATGAAAATGTATAACATGGTCACAATTTACTATAAAATATCTTTAAAAAGGATAATTTTGTGATTACCAAGTCATCTAACTTGTAATTCGTATACTGCTAAACACTGTGGTTGAAAATACCCCCTCTGGAAAAGATATTTGCAAATAACATACCAGATAAAGGGCTAGTATCCAAAATTGATAAGGAACTCACCAAACTACACACCCGAAAAATATATAATCCAGGAAGAAATGGGCAGGTGACATGAACAGAAACTTCTCCAAAGAAGACATCCAGATGGCCAATAGACACATAAAATAATCCTCAATGTCACTCATCATCAGGGAAATACAAATTGAAACCACACTGAAATACCACTTCATGCTGATCAGAGTGGCTAAAATGAACAAATCAGGAGACTATAGATGCTGGCGAGGATGTGGAGAAACGAGCACCCTCTTACACTGTTCCTGGGAATGAAAACTGGTGCAGCCACTCCGGAAAACAGTAAGGAGGTTCCTCAGAAAATTAACAATAGAACTCCCCTATGGCCCATCAATAACACTGCTAGGGTTTTACCCAAGGGATACAGGAGTGCTGATGCATAGGGGCAGATGTACTCCAATGGTCATAGTTCAACAATAGCCAAATCATGGACACAACCTAAATGTCCATCAACTGATAAATGGATAAAGATGTGGTTTATATATCCAATGGAATACTACATGGCAATGAGAAAGAATGAAATATGGCCATTTGTCACAACATAGATGGAACTCGAGGGTATTATGCTAAGTGAAATAAGTCAGGCAGAGAAAGACAGATACCATATGTTTTCCTTGTATGTGGAACAGGAGAAACTTAACAGAGGACCATAGCGGAGGGGAAGGGAAAAAAATAGTTAAGGAGAGGGAGGGAGGCAGACCATAAGAAACTCTTAAATACTGAGAACAACCTGAAAGTTGATGGGGGTTGAAGGAGAGGGGAAAATAGGTGATGGGCAGGGAGGAGGGCACTTGTTGGGATAAGCACTGGGTGTTATATGGAAACCAACTTGACAATAAACTATATTTCTTAAAATAAGAAAGAAAATACCCCCTATGGTTTCCAGCAAGGACCACCTTTGAAAGAGAATCCTTAAAAGTTTGAAAGCAGTGTATAGGGGGACAAACACTTTGTATTTTTTTTTCCCTCACCAAATCCTGCCCATGTAATTCTATCTTTACTGAAAGTACACTCCATTTTTGTTACTCAGATTTGAATTAACTGAGTTTTCTTGAACTATTTCAAGAGGTTGTTCAGGAAGGCGTGGAGGTAGGAAGGAAAGCTTTCAAGCTTTGCCATTCCATGGCTGGGCTGGGCTTCTCTTGTTAGACAGTGGAGAAACGAGCCACTTTGTGTAGCTCCACCCACACTGCAGAGCTAGACCGCGACAAGGGCTCGTGCGGCTCCTGAGCTTCCTTCTTTCCTTCTCAGACGGCTTCCTGGACCACTGTCACCAAGAGACACAGCCCTTGATGTCCACAGGGAAAAACAATAAATTTATTTTTGTAGATAGAGCTTTCTGTAAACAGACATGTGTGGCAAACCTCGTGGCTTCTATTGAATTTCACTAGTACTTAAACCCTGTCCTACTGCCATCCTGGATAGATCACTTCCCTTTCTGGAGGTGATCCTGTTCTCCCTGGAGTGATTGTTTACTCCACCAAGTCTAGAACCCTTCTGTCCCCTCGTCTTCCCCACCACTGCTTAAAGACTCCTGCCACCAGGAGAACATATCTGAAACATCTAAGGTCACCTTTGTCTCCTAGGGACTCTGAAATTTTAGGCTTGTTGTGCTTCTGGAAATGTTGCAGAGTTCAGAACCACATTCTCTCCATGTTTGCCACATAGCAAGTCTTTCGAGATATGACTTTATATCAAAGTTTATGAGGAAAATTACTTTCCAAAGGATTCATGGGATGTTATAGAGATCTCAGGTTTGACAGGTTGAATTCTCATATAGAATTTGAAAAGATTTTCCTTGAAACCACAGGGATCTTCAATTTTAAATCAGAGACACTCAGAGGGTCAAAAGAGCCTTAGAGCTTATTTCATTAAAATTCCTAGCAAATATTTGAAAGCATACACACATTTTAGGAGCCCTCAGAGTCTACCTTTGGCATTCCTGCATGTTTGCTTAATACCTTGTACCTTGCTGTGTCCTGTCATGCAACACGAATACTTATTAGAATACAGTCTGATTACCTGTATGTCAATTTCACCAAATTATAAGCTCTTTGAGAGTAAGCACTGTATCCTCTTTACTCTGTTGGTCTAGCACTTGGGAAACTGCTTGGAATAAAGTACATGCACATGAAACAGTCTTTCTCCACCCTACCACACATCTCTAATCTTGCATTCTCTCTATAATTTCTTTACTTTTCCCTCCCTTACAGGTCTTATCAAAATTTATATTGTATATATTATAATTATTTTTTCCATGTATAGTGTTGCTAAAAATAAACCTCATGTGGGCTGGGATATTTTTGTATTCTTTGTACAGTGTGCATTCAATAATGTCTGTCCCATAACAGATGCTTGGTGAGTATTTCTTTTGTAAATGAATGAATGTGGGGGGTGAGGAATGAGTGAATGAGACAGAAGTATAAGGGTTTACATATGGACAAACATTCACAAAGATTATCTTAAAAAGGAGAACTTAAGCAAATATATTTATTCTTAAACTTTGTACCACAGGTTACAAAATGCTGTCCCATTAACTTCTTTTTTTGGTCCACACAGCTTTATTTTTTTCAGAGGGTGGGGCATGTCACTGCCAACTGATTTCACATTATAAACAAACACACAAACAAAAACCTAGATTATTTTTTGGTTCTTTTTTAAAAAATGTGTAATTGGGCCATATTTAACATCATTGCCAATCGCTGAATTAGAGTTGACCCGTCAATTCTGTGCATGCCTCTCCTACAATCCCCTATTGTCCTCTATTATCTGCTCTTTACTCAGTTATGTTAGCACTATGGAGATTCACATTCTTTTACCCATACTCTGCCGAGAAATTGAGTTGTTGCAATTACCAATCATTTTTAGAACAGTAGTTATTGTAAGACATTTTGTAAGACACTATTATGTTTTCTACTGCTATACGACAAATTAGCACACATTTAGTAGCTGAGAAAATCAGATATCATCTCATAGTTTCCATGGATCAGGAGTCCAGACAGGAGTTAGCAGGGTCCTCAGTTCAGGCTTTGACCAGATTAAAATCAAAGAACCAATGGAAGCTCTTGTCTCATCTCAGGCTCAGTAGTCTTCTCAGCTCCCACAGGGTTGGCAGGAGCCATTTTCCTTGTGGCTGCGGGACCAAAGCCCTGTGGGTGCAATTCCACGTGTAGTTTATAACCTGCCCATTTGAGTCCCACCGCAAGTTTGACAGGAGACTCTCATGACACTTAGTTTAAGATGTCGCAGGATGGGGCACCTGGGTGGCTCAGTCGGTTAAGCATCTGGCTTCTGCTCAGGTCATGATCTCACAGTTTGTGCGTTCCAGCCCCGCGTCGGGCTCTGTGCTGACAGCTAGCTCGGAGCCTGGAGCTTGTTTCGGAATCTGTGTCTCCCTTTCTCTCTGAGCCTCCCCTGCTCATGCTGTCTCTCTCTGTCTCTCGTTAAAAAAAAAAAAAAGATGTCACAGGATTAGGTCAGTCCCCCCCCTCCCCCCAGATTAATCTTCTATCTACCAAAAAGTTAGCTGATTAGTAAACTAATCATAGGAGCGATCCTCCATAATATTTACCGCTTCTACCTACCCTCATGGGGAAGGATTATATAAAAGTCACTGGAGACCATGGTGGAATTTTGTCTATCTCAACATTTAACTCAAATTGTAAGATAAGTCCTGGGCTTATTAACAAGCTCCCTAGAGCTGTAAAACTTATAAACTTAAATCTTTAAAAAAAATGTTGCTGTAAGCTTTTTGAATAAACTTTTGAATACAAATATTTTCACAGAGCAGTCATTTGAAACTAGAACAAGCATTGCCTCTGCTTTGCTACACTTAAGATCACGAGGCTACGTTACACATGGACCCACGTATAGCATAGGATGCTTATGCCCAAGGGAAGTTTGGTGTCACATTTGAAGGTTATGATATAACTGTACAAGAATTGGTGATTTTACATTTATCAGGTGCCCCAGGCGAGACAATTTGGATACTTGTGATACCACTATATCCCTTATTTATGTCATTTTCACAAGGTTTTCTACTGCAAAAGTTTACACACACGCCCTGCTGCCTTATTTAATTTGCAGTGTAAATTTGTTTTTGATTCTCACTAGGTGCAAAGATAGTTATCAGTTTATCCAAACTACACAGAATTTTCCTTGAGATACCTGAAGAAGGTTTTCTTTGTTTTATTTTACAGATGCTATACCATCTCTTTACAAGTCAACTGCCACTACTGAAAATTCAAACAATCACTTCGTTGAGGATCATTTGAGTCTGCATTTTTTTAAATATTGCTTTACCCTGGAACCACAGAAGAAATGCTATCGCTGCTCTAATCCCAGAAAGGGTAAAGGAGGAAGAACTTTAGTCCTTGTTAACAACATTCTAATAACTTAATTCATCTCCCAAGAAATATTACTTTGGAATGATTTCCTTTTTAGGTGTTTTCATGATTAGTATCAACATTATTTGCAGGTAGGAACAAGCTGCTTGTTTCAATGCAGGATATGCAAAAAGAATGGGATCTCTCAAGGGAATCTGTAAGCAAAGTACATGGTTAGGAGTTATGGTTCTGAAAAACACGCACTATGATACAAAATGTGAAAAGAGCATAAGTCAGTTCTTGTTACAAAAATGAGATGTGCCAAGAATCTTAAAATAAAAGGAGAAAAATCATTTCAAACTAATGTCTTACAGGTTTGGAATTGATTTTTTTCCCCTGAACTTGGATCCAGTACATTTGGCTACTTATATTTACCTCCCTAAGTATGTAAACTGAGAGTCTGAATTCCATAAATTTATAGTGTTATTTATATTATCATTATTAGCTATATAATGTATATAAAGCTAATTTCAACATCTAATTTAGGACGATGTTAAAAATCCCATATTATATATCATGTAGATTTCATTGGTGGGAAAGGATTTTTACATAAATGTTATCTTGTATATTCCTACTAATTCCATTTAGGTGAGAATATTTTGAAACATCTTATAAAGGCGGTAGAGTTCCTGATACTGGTGGTGCAGATTTCCAAGAAGAGGAAGTTGTCATTGATGGCATCTTCAAAGCTGAACTGGATGAATTTCTCACTCAGAGCTGGCTGAAGATAGCTACTCCTGGGTTGGGGTCCGAGTTACAGCAACCAGGACAGAAGTCATTATCTTGGCCAACAGGACACAGGATGCTCTTGGTGAGAAAGGCCAATGGATTCAAGAATTGACCACTGTAGTTCATAAGAGCTTTCGTTTCCCTGTAGAATATTTATGCAATGTAGAGATTTATGCTGAAAAGGTGGCCACAAGAGGTCTGTGTGCTATCACCCAAGCAGAGCCTTGCTGTACGGAGGGCCTGCTGTGGTGTGTGCTGCGTTTCATCAAGGAGAGTGGGGCCAAAGGCCATGAGGTAGTGATGTCTGGGAAACTCCAAGGTCAGAAGGCCAATTTATGAAGGTTGTGGATGGCCTGATGATTCACAGTGGGGACTCTGTTAACTACTACATCTACACTGCTCAGACAAGGCATGTTGGTCATCAAAGTGAAGATCACACTTCCTTGGGACACAAGTGGTAAGATTGGCCCTAAGAAGCCCCTGCCAGATCAAGTGACAATTGTGGAACCCAAAGATGAGATATTTCCCACCACCCCCAACTCAGGACAGAAGGGTGGGAGGTCAGAGTCGCTGGCTATGCCATAGCCAGTTCCCACAGCATAACAGGGTCACCTTAGCAGCTAGATCAAGAATCTGGATTTTGCTCTGTAATGACCTTTAATAAAATCGTTGAAAAATTTAAAAAAAAAGGTAACTGGAAATAAGGGAAAAATATTTAATGTTATTTAAAAAATTGTTTTAATGTTTATTTTTAAGAGAGAGAGAGAGAGTGAGCATGAGTGAAGGAGGGGCAGAGAGAGAGGGAGACATAGAATCTGAAGAAGGCTCCAGGCTTTGAGCTGTCAGCACAGAGCCCTGTGTGGGGCTCAGATAAAGGAACTCAGAAACCGTGAGATCATGATCTGAGCTGAAGTCGGACACTTAACCAACTGAGCCAATGTTGGTTAATGTTATTAAGCTAGCTTAATTTTATGAAAAACATTTCCCCAAAAGTGTATTTGTGACATTTAACAGCAACTATGAGTCTAAGAATACAGGAAGTATTAGAGTTTGAGTGTCCTTTTATTTCTAAATCGTTGTTGTAGTTACAAAGCCCTACATGTATTTGGACTCTTTCTCATATAATCACTATGGCTTTCCTAAGAAGTACATCAGAACTGATTTTCAGAGTTTCCTCTGATGCTTGGTCTCAGACATTGCCAATCAAATATTCCATTCACACACAGACACCATGCCATAGTGTGTGTGGTGGTATGATCATCTGAAGCCACCATACTGGTTTTTGGCCAGTAACCCTGAGAATAATTAGTATGACCTGAAGAAGCTATTTTATTGATGGGGATGACAACAAAATTGGTACTGTAGTTAGTAATGCCCCAAATGCATTGACCTTGCTATATATAATATCAATTCTAGATTTATTGGAGACTGAAATTCCTAATATATTTTAAAATCTTTTAAGTTTTAGAAAGTTTCTTTTCTGTTTTATCTAGCCAGGATGAATTCTGTTGTAGGTAACTGAGAACCTTAACTAATTGGAGTGTTTCTTAAATAAAGTATGTCTATAACTATCTTTAAAATATGGTGTCCATCTCTGAATATCATTTTCTCTCTCCATTTCACATATATGTATATATATATTATACACATGTGAGTGTGTACCTATACATACTTATATGTATAATTTCAATTGCCTGTCACTTTCATAATTCAACACAAACCTGACATCCTAAAACAACACAAATGTATTATCTTACACTTTACAGTTCAGAAGATCCAGTATGAAATGGTTCACCTGGGTACTCTGCTTAGGGTCCCACAAAGATACAATCAAGACATTGGTAGGTCTTTGGTTCTTTCTGTAGGTAGACCCTCTACCCAAACCTATTACCATGGGCTCTAAGTCTCATTTGTCAGTGTGGTGACTGACGGGCAAGTTAACAAGATATATGGTCTATAGCGCTTGTCGTAACAAAATTTGATGGCATGCGGGCCTTAACATTTGCCATATTTGGTTGAAATAATGGCTTACATGAAGGGTCTGGAGCTCTGGATCCCAAACCGATGAGTGCACCCAGACCAACAGTAAACAGAAGGGTGTGCAGCTCCACTTGATAGGTTTCTGTGGCCTAATGTTGATTTTTCACCAGCATGTATTGTTACCAAGGAAGGGCTGCCTGGTTTTATAATTATGGAATATGGTATTGATTTTATTATTATTTCTGAATATGATTTTTACTTACGAAGCAGGGTTTTTTTAATCTTTTTCTGGTAGTTTACGCTCTAATTTCCTGTAGAGAATTTGAGGGAAAGAACTGGATTGAGTAACCACTCCTTAAAACCTAAACACTAAGGAGGTTTTTTAGGTGGTTGAAACTCAGGTTTGCGTGGGTTCCATATGAGAGGGACAGTCCAGGTATAACAGGACCCAGGAGAGAATGCACCTTTGATTTGACTTCTAGCCCCATGTGGAAGAGAAGCAGGATGAAAAAATTCCACAAATATAGACAGTTGTTATTAAAAAGCCTCATATATAATTAGTCTCTATGCACATGGCAGAGAGACATGTCCCCTTTTTAAACAGTGAAGGGAATGTATTTTTATAGTCGGTGTGAGATGTAAGTCAGACAAGAGGCCTTCAATAGAGAGATCAAGGACTTGGACAAGATAGAGACCCATTTAGGAATCCCTTTGCCAGGCTGGAGGATAAACAGGAACTGTTGGAGGAAATCTTTATGTGTCTCTATTAAACTGGCTGCCTAGGACCTACTGGGGAGATGAACATTCTACTGCGTGCCTTTTAAAGAGCACAGCATTGTGTACTCAGAGAGGTGACATGTGGTTCCTCATTTCTGTTAGCAATGTTTGAAACTCCAAGGAGATAAGGAGTGTCCTATGAGACCTAGAATATGTAGAGATATGCAGACTTGATTGACCATTTCTATAAATTTGTGGGGCCAGAGATTCCCAGACGTTTGTGTGTTTGTGTGTGTGTGTGTGTTTGTGTGCGTGTGTGTGTGTGTGTTTAGTGCACACTGAATTCTCAGTCCCATGGCAAGCAAACTGGGCTACTGGTCTTTAAGGATGTAACCCACAGTACTCCTGAGGATCTGAAGATCCTGTATTTGCTGGTGAGAGCAGCTGGGTATGTGGCAGCAAAGAAGATAGATAACTGCTATCCTCACGGAATGTTATCACCAGTGAGAATGGGGTACCATTTCACTACCATGGGGTAGCCCAACTAACACGTTCTTCTAAAGGCAATAAAACAAATGGATAAACCAGGGTTCTGTCTCAAATAATAATAATGAATTATTAAAAGATATATGAAAGACATAAGGGGTCTTGGAATAGGCCTCTATGAAAATACAGGACGAGACCAAGACCCACTTGAATGCTAAGTCTGGAAAATGTGGTTCAAGTGGCTCATCACTCCTCCTGCATTAGGGTAGACCCGTCTGGGTAAGTGTCTAGCGGCTGGAGTTTAGAAATCACCAAGAGGCTATGGATGAGTCAGTGGTCATGGTCACACCATTATGTTCACAGTGCCAATATTTTATAAGCTTTAAAGATTCCTTTGATGGTGTAACACAACACAAAAACATTCAAAAGTACATGAGGGCAAAACTCTTGTTATGTAGCTCTAAGTAGAGAAGACAGCTAGGCAGGTCACATAGGGAGCTGAACCTATGACAGGTAACAGCAATTTGGAGCTTAGGAGGCACTTTATATATGTGAGTAGGGAGGGGTTCCTTAGGTTTGGCCTTGGGTCTCTATGGATTGCCTAATTTACATAATGTTGTGGATTCCTGGGCATAAGGCCTAACCCCAGTTGTCTAGTACCTGGTCCTGGGGTGACTAGGGTGTGTGCGTAGTGGCCTGCAGTATGAGAATCAGTAAGGGAAGCAGTCATGCTGATTAAATCTTAGCTCTTCAAAAAGGAGAATAGGGCCTCAAACTGCGTCAAGATAGCACGAAAACAAACAAATGAAACAAAATACATGAAAGACTATTTTACAAAAGTGCCTGGTGGCTCAGGCAGTGGGGCATCCGACTTCAGCTCAGGTCACGATCTCATGGCTTATGAGTTCAAGCTCCGCATCAGGCTCTGTGCTGACAGCTCAGAGCCTGGAACCTGCTTCAGGTTCTATGTCTTCCCCTCCTCCTGCCCCTCTCCCATTCACATCTCTCTCTCCTTCAAAAATAAATATGAAAAAAAATTAAAAAGGCTATATTAGTTACAAAAATGTCTTGAAAGAAAAGGTTTTTGGTAAGATATAGCCTATACACACACATAATTACAAAACTTCAACAAATAGTATTGCTCCCCTGGGAGAGAGGGGGTATTTGCAGAGAATCATAAGAGGTTTAGATAAAAGAGAACGCTTGACTGGGAAAACTCTACATTTTTCACCTAGAAGTCACGGTATAATGCAATGGCTCAAGTGCCTAAAAATTACTTTGAAAACCTGCTACATAAGGGTTGATAGGAATGCAAACTGGCACAGCATCTCTGGAGAACAGTGCAGAGGGTCCTCAAAAAATAAAAATAGAACTACCCTATGTTATGATCCAGCAATTACATTACTAGGTATTTATCCAAAGGATACAGGAGTGCTGATTAGAAGGGGCACATGCACTCCAGTGTTTATAGCAACGCTATCGACACTAGCCAAAGCATGGAAAGAGTCCTGGTGTGTGTGTGTGTGTGTGTGTGTGTGTGTGTGTGTGTGTGAGAGAGAGAGAGAGAGAGAGAGAGAGAGAGAGAATATTACACAACCATGAAAAAGAAATGAAATCTTGCCATTTGTAACAACGTGGATGGAGATAGAGTGATTATGCTGAGCAAAATAAGTCAGTCAGAGAAAGATAAATATCATAGGACTTTATAGGTAGAATTTAAGATACATAACATATGAATATAAAGGAAGAAAAGCAAAAATAATATAAAAACAGAGAGGGAGACAAAGTATGAGAGACTCTTAAATACAGAGAACAAACCGAGGGTTGCTGTAAGGATTTTGGGCAGGGTGATGGGCTAAATGGGTGAGGGGCATTAAGGATGAGACTTGTTGGGATGAGCACTATACATAAGTGATCAATCACTAAATTCTATTCTTAAAATCATTACAACACTATAGGTTAACTAACTTGGATGTAAATTTTTTAAAAATCTGCTAAATAAATCATGGTTTCAATAGACACCTATTGGGGTACCTTGGTGGCTCAGTCAGTTAAATGTCCCTCTTCAGCACAGGTCATGATCTCACAGTTTGTGAGTTCAAGCCCAGTGTCAAGTTCTGTGCTGACGGCTCAGGGCCTAGAGCCTGCTTCAGATTCTCTCTCTCTCTCTCTCTCTACCCCCCCCTCCCTCCCCTGCTCACACTCTGTCTCTGTCTCTCTCTTCCTTATAAATTAATAAACTTCAAAAAAATTTTAAGTAATCACCTATAGCTAATGAGATTTATAGTCCAATGTACCACTCTATTCTCTAATGCAACTGGCCCAAAGTTTTAGGGAAGAGAAGGTTGGAATATGTAATCTGCTCAGCTACCCTTTTTTCATATGATGTGGGAGAGATAATCTGAAATAAATCTACTCTTTATCAAGGTATGGAGAAATGCTCTGATGAGAGGCAATTATAATTTTTTTTTCATCTTTTTTAAAGACAGTTTATTGTCAAGTTGGTTTCCATATAACACCCAGTGCTCATCCCAACAAGTGCCCTGCTCCATGCCCATCACCCATTTCCCCCTGTCCCTCAAACTCATCAACCTTTGGTTTGTTCTCAGTATTTAAGAGTCTCTTATGGTTTGCCTCCCTCCTTCTCCTGAGCTATTTTTTCCCTTTCCCTCCCCTATGGTCCGAAGTTTCTCCTGTTCCACATATGAGTGAAAACACATGGTATCTGCCTTTCTCTGCCTTACTTATTTCACTTAGCATAATACCCTCGAGTTCCATCCACATTGCTACAAATGGACGCCATTAGAATTCTTGAAAGTCCCTATGGATACTGAATTCTGTAAGATGGAGACAACAGTAGGAGATGGAAAAATGGAATTGGGTTGGTTGATCTCAATGGGAATGATGAAATTGTTTGTGAGTAGAGGCCAAGTGGTAGCCTTTAACTCTTGGAGACACAATGGAAAAAATTACAGCATAAGCCACATGGTATGGATCACTTACTGCTTTTTTTGATCTTCAAGGGTATAGAGTGCTGGGTAACTTATTTGCTAGGGTTTTAGAAATGAATGAGATTACCAAAATAATACAGTATACATTGACATATATAATAAGAAAATGTTTTAGAATGGAGAGGGAGAAAGCTTGCCTGAATAATGTAGTACAAATTCGTGGCCTCTCTACTCATTTAAAAAATGAAGTGAGTTTAAAGACTTACAGCATCTGAATTGAGCGGGAGCCAGATTGGATTGAGGAAGAACCTTGCTATATGGTGTATATACTTGAATCTGTCTTCAAACCTTCTCAAGAGAAAAATAAATACAAAATCTTTCAGGGATTATTATCTCCCGACTTAGAACTATTTCTGGAAACTAATGAAGTGGGAACTTATAGAATCGGGCGATAGATGAAGTCTAGACCCAAGTACCTACAGTACAATCTTAGATCCATTTTATAGCTGTTCCTCTCGACCCGAAATCTATATAGATAGTACAAACATAAGAAACAACCGCCAAATTCCAAGATTAGTTTTTCAATCCATAGAGAGAGGACTCATTGTGGGAAGGGCCAAGTAGAAGCCAGTGAAATCACACCTGCCCAACCCTGACTTACTAGAAAACAAAACAAAACAAAAATATCACACCCCTAGAGGAATTATAAAGATTAGTGCCACCATCAATAACGTGAAATATGCAAGAGTGCTAATTCCTATCACATCCCCATTTAATATGCCTATTTGGACAGTGTAAAGCCAGATGTGTCAAGGAGAATGACAGTCGATTATCACCCACATAATTAGGTAGTGATTCCAAGCACAGCTGCATTTCCAGATATGGTATCTCCCCTGGAGAAAATTAACACAGACCCTGACACCTGGTATACAGCTATTGAAATCGAAATGCATTTTCCCCCTATCTCCACCAGCAAAGGAAAACATAAGCAGTCTGCTGTTCCATGATAAATACAAGAGTATACCCTTCCTGTCTTCTTCAGGGCTATGTCAACTCCCATCTCCCTGTCATAAAATATTCCAGACTAAGGACATGTGTTGTCTTGATATTGTACAGAATACAACACTGCTCCATGGTATTTCTGGCTATATGAGCATTCCAAAACAGATACACAGGAAGTAGCCAACATCCTAAATCCTTAGTAAAACACAGGATGCCAAAGGGTAACAAACAGACCCCTTAATATTCAGGGATCTGTAGGATTGAAATGTCTTGGAGTCAAGTGGTCTGGGGGGCATGTTTTCTAATGCTGCAGAAAGAAAGACAAACTGTGGCATCTTTCAACAACCACTATCAAAAAACAAGGATAGCACACACAATAAATAAGCACAATAGGACCTTGTTTATGATTATGAAAGCAATATGTATCACATTTAGCCATCCCATTCCAACGTACTTCTTGGGTAATTTGAAAGGCGGCTAATTTTGAGCTGCCCGAGAGCAAGAAGGGCTCTGTAACTGATCCAGGTTGCTTTGCTAACTACATGACACTTGGGCCTTATGACCCCAAAACGTACTGTTGTGGAAAGTGTCTGTGTTAGAGAGATAATTTTAATGAAACCACGATAAATCTCAGGGAAGGATTGGGAGGCCTAAATCATTGGATTTGGGGGAAAAGCCATGACCTTTTCTGCTGATCTATTATTCTCTATTTGAAATGCTGTGTGTGGCTCATACTGAAACCTGCCTGTGAATGTTACCTTACAAGGCAAAAGGACTTTGTAGATATGATTGAATTAAGAATCTTGAGGTTGAAAAACTATCCTGGATTGTGTAGGATTGTCCTGAAGATTGTGATTACCAATGTAATCAAAAGATTCGTAATAAAAGGAAGGCAAGAGTTTCAGTGCCAGAAAAATGAGATGACAGAATTAGAAGTCACTGCTGATTTTGAAGATGAAGGGGGTTTCTGTGAGCCAAGGAACTCAGGAGTCCTCCCGAAGCTAGACAAGCCAAGGGAACAGACTCTCCCCTACCGCCTTCAAATAAATACAACTCTCTCAATCCTTTGATTGTTGGAATCCTGACATCTAGAACTGTAAGAAAATTAATTTCTATTGTTTAAGCCGCTAAATTTGTGATTAACTTGTTAGTGTGGAAATAGGAAACTAATAAAATGAGACAAAATCATGAGCCTGAGTAGTTTCTACAATTCGGGGGGGGGGGGGGGGGAAGCTAACTGTGCAGAGGTCACAGCTTCCTGAATTAGATCTCCTTTGGCTTTTGCTTTCCTTTTGCTTTGCTTTTCTGTTTTTTTTTTTTTTTCACCAAGCTCACACCTGTGGCCTCTGCTCAAATTAATGAAACAGAAAACAGTGAAAACCTGGTTTGTGAATATATTCACACATTCTGCTGCTATCAGTCAAAAGTGAAAGACTTCTCTGTGCCCCTGCTCAGGAGGAGCTCTAAAAGATGGTGGAGAAGGGAAATTATTCTTTATGGATAGATCTATGAACAGTATTTAGTGTTCTGACTAGGTGACCGGTGGCAAACAAATGAAACCCTAAATATTGGAATGTGTGCATCAAGTCTAGGGGAATGATGACATATGGCTGTGTGACCATGAAGTGTGAAGATATTTATGTTGCACATAAATGTTTACCAAAGCATCCTAATGCAAAGAAGCATGTGGTTATCATATATATAAAATGACTAGCAGTATAAATATCAGCGTCTTTGCCCAGGCTCTCTGCTTTCCTCAGTGGCCTCCTGTAAACGTGTAACTGAAGCGAGGAGCGTGGATAGGTGGGAGCTCAGCAACAGGAACTTCTTATCAAGGCTAATATGGATGGTACCAAGACTGTGTGTGTAACATGCTCATGCGGAGCCAGTGCTGAATCCCTGACGCATTCCCCTTTACCCAGAAAAAAAAAACTAGCTAATCACTTGGTGGAAATTTGATTGCACAAATCGTCTTTGAGGGAGCACGGGAGGGAACTTGATTCCATAATAATTGCCTTATCTCTCTCTGTAGATTCACACACAACATTTCCTCTGACCCGCTGGACACATTTTACAAGAAATGAATGTGGCCATGAATTCACACTCATCTTTCACTGGTTCTCATGTGTTCCATCACCAAAACAAAGCAAAACACACACACACACACACACACACACACACACACACAAACCTAGCTATTAGAAGTGTGGGGAAATCAGAAGTTAGAGCACATGAAAAATTGAGATGTCAGTCTACAGGATATGGCAACTGCCATAAACCAGCATCTGATATGTCATCTCTTCCACAAGCAGAATGCATAGGACTGGGAAACAAGGGACAGGGGAGACAAATTATATGATTTTCCCTAAAAATTATTTGGAGAATTTATTTTCAACCTCGCAGGTTTTGAATTGGCTATCCTTGGACATCTCTGAGCGCAGTAAAGACATGTTTTCTCTGAGAAATATAGTCAGAATTTCAATGAATTACAAATATATATGACTGTCATCTGTCCAGATTGAGATTCTCATGTTGCTGACTGAACAAGAAGAGAAGGAGGGTATGTGTTCACTAGGGAGATTCACCTCAGTCACCTGAAGAAAACTGGCTTCTGCTACACTATGGAAGACAGCAGGACAGCGTCCGGAACTGAGTAAGTTATTTATTCGGGATCCCTATTACTACTTTCTCACTTTATAATGCTGGTTAATAGAAAACTGAGGTAAATTCAAATAAAAAATAATTCCAAAAGATGAAGGTTAAT
This sequence comes from Mungos mungo, assembly GCA_004023785.1. Taxonomy (NCBI): domain Eukaryota; kingdom Metazoa; phylum Chordata; class Mammalia; order Carnivora; family Herpestidae; genus Mungos; species Mungos mungo. Next base: position 142,038 of record PISW01004884.1, read on the forward strand.
TTCACTCTATTGGTTAAAATAGCCATTCAATGGAGCAGCAACTTGAGTGAAAGTGAAGTAGTAGGAAGTACTAGTAATGTAGAGACATAATTACAAATTCAGTTCTTCTCATCCACTCAGGCGAAGACTGTACTATATTAATGAGCGCACCACCTTAACCCCACTGCCTTATATGGAGAACACTAATGATGTCTAACACATTCAGTTTCAGGGGGAAGTTGAACTGAGTTGACATCAGCAAATGCTGACGTGGTAGCTTCTGGAACTTCAAGTTCTCCTGTGTTGTAAAAATTACATTTTCACCATAATAAAATGTAAGGAGGAATGCTGAGGGGATAATGGAGTAGACTGTTCTGGAGATCTTCGCTTTGTGACTCTCACTTCACTCTTCGTTTTGTTATCTGTTGTCTGCTCCGGGAAGCTAACCTGTATAGACTCTGTGGGACCGCTTGCATCTGATGGCCAGAACGCTGGGACCACTAGATCTAACAGACACGGGAAAGTTAAGTCGGTAGCGTTCATTATCTTCGCTCTCTGCTCCAGCAGTTACTGTAGGCCTGCTGTGACCCTACAGGAAACCTCAGCTACTCAGAAGCCCGTTCTCTCCTATCGCTAACTTGCCCTGGTTTCCCGTGACCTTGCTGCCTCACTGCACTTTAAGGGCTCTGGGTAATTATGGTACCCAAGGTCTTACACTTTCCCTTTTGGTTTCCCTTTATTAAACTCTTCTCAAAATGTGCTACTTTGGGTTACCTCCCTTTCCTTCCAGGAGGCTGGTTGATACTTCTACTACATGCCAGGCACTGTACATATATTAATCAATATGGAAACAATAGGGGAATAACTTAAAAAGTACGTTCTATTTTTCAGTTGATAAAATGTCTGCGTTTCGAAGGTGCTAGCATTTTCTCTCTGCAAAATGGAAAGGCAACAAGGAACACACATACTTGCACTGAGCTCAGTCAAACTCTTATCTTATTACACATGAATAGAGGAAACATCAATTTGCTCTTAGTCACGTCTAGAAGCTGTGAATGGGTTAAAATGCAAATATAAGTTTAGTACCATTTTAAGGGAGAAAATAGTTCAAATGGTTCACAATTTGGGTTATATTTAAATAAACATTCATTTTTTTTCAAAAAGCATTCAATTTCCAGATATTAGAAAGCTGAGAGAGTCATTCATAGTGACCTTGGCACTCTGGAAGCTAGCTATGACCAAGGAAGTACCCCAGAGGTGGACTAAAGCTTATGTGTCATGAATTCATCTAATATTTACTATATGAGTATTTTCCTTGCTTGCTGTAAACTGAATGGAGAGAAAGAACAACTTGTACTTGTAAAGTAATAATCTGGTTGGGTGACTTATTTAGGAAGTACGAAAACATTTCAACAAGATTCTAAAAAGTGGCTTGAGAAAATTTCAACAGATGATCAAAGATTCGGAGAAGTGAGTGGTTCCTTCTAAGGTGCAGCCAAGAGATTATTTAAAAGAAGATGTTAAGACAGAAATGTGAGAAATGTTGTCCAGTCAGAATAAATGACAGAAATATCAGCCAATGATCACAATTTCAATTAGTTTAAGATGTGCATAGGAGCATCTAAGAACCAGAAAGAGAGTTTCTAGCAAGGCTTGTTTAGAAATTCACAATGACGCTGAGTTTTGGGAAAGATTGAGTTACTTTTCTTTTCAGAGTACAAGAAAAGATAGTGTATTTTTAAAATAATACTCTAAATTTAGATGCAACAGTGTTCAATTGTTCAATATTCAGAGAAGATAATTAATTCTCCAGTATGACTAAAGAGGGGTCAGCATGTGGCGTGAAGGTGGGCTTACAAAGGGGGAGTTCAACAGAGATGGCCTGTTGAGAAATTGTGTGTTTAAGACAAGGAGTGTGAAAATCATATTGAAGTCTTGGGGCCCGCATAATGATTTTAATAACAGGACTGGCATAATTAGTGTAGAATCTTAGCAAGTTCCTTCGTAGCAATACCAGATGTATATAGAGGGGCCCGGATGGTGGACGGTAAACTAAAAAACTCTTCCAGTATCAAAGGGCAGAATGCAGAGGTGAATTCAAGAGTAGAACCTACAGTGAAAAAGTCAGCAGCAAATACGTATGGGCCAAGAGTGAGAGTGGGTAACCGCAAATGTTCCCTGGTTTCTGGCCTGCAGGACAAGTTGATGCTGGTAAGGAGTCAGTAAGAGAGAAAACACTGTGAGGGAACAGATCCCAGAGAAAAGTGTAGTTTCAGTTTTATTAGGATTAAATTTAAAAGTATAATTCAAGTTTTAATTAAGCTTAAATTTACTAAAGAGTGTAGGGTGATTAAAACACGGTGCTGAAAGAAAATGAAAATGCAGGATGGTGGACAGAACGTGTTCACACTGGTTTGGCTATTCAGTGAATGAAGGAAGAGCTGAACTGACCCCCCCACCCCCATTCCCACCCCCACGTCTCCCTCAGCGGGCAGCTGTGTCTCAGCACCCACAGTGTGCGGCTCTGTGAGGGCTGGCACAGCTTCCAGCTCTTTGCCCTTACCAGGGTTAAGAGCAAAGGGGAATTGTGCCACTGGCTACACTTGCTTCTCCTTCTCAGATGCCTGGACCTACGTGTATCCACCAGCTGAAAAAAGTAGTAAAGGACAGTAATTGGTTACCTTGAAGGGAAAAAGAGGGTTAGGTATGGGTTCTGGTTTAGTCAGTCAAGAGTAACTACCACAGAGAAACTGAGGTGTTAAAAACTGGATAGAAAACATAACTCTATCAATAATTTGTATTAACGTAAATAGGGTAAGCAGATGTACTAGTCGTCACCCAGCCTTGGGTTCAATTGTACATCTTTTTAAAGTGTACCAATAGCTGGAATCCCCATCTGACACAGGATGCCACAGAGAGGCTGAACATAAGGGCAATGCAAAATGATACCATGCAAAATAGAAATCCCACATAGAAACACGAAATATTAGATCACTATGTTTTAATATGAAGTCCATTAGCAGAGATTAGAGGAATTTAGTGATTAATTAATAAGATGGATACCATCATCATTTTAATGATAAAATGATCACTTTTTAATTAATTGGAGTTTAATAATAAAATAATTGTCAATTATTAATGATGTTCATAAGAAGTTAATGAATTAAAAGAAACAATGCATTAAGAAATTACAGCAATCAATTATATCATTGTATAAATATTGCAACCCTGACTCTGAATACATGAAGCAAATATATATATATATATATATATATATATATATATATATATGTGTGTGTGTGTGTGTGTGTGTGTGTGTATATACATTCACAAATGAAATTATGAATGTCACAAAATTGGGGAATCATCATCAGATTATAACATCTGCACACAGGTTTTTACAGAAATAGACATCCAAAGCATATATGTTTTAATAAGTGTATAAACACGTGAATAACAAATAATAACAAAGCTAATGTTCCCTTTTTAGGTCACATGTAACATTCATAAACATTTATCACAAAAGTGATCACAAAAGAATCATTAAGAAATCCATAAAGATAAATGCCACAGAGAAGAAAATTTTTAATGGGAGTGCAATATAATTTGAAATTGATAATAAAAAATAAAAGTTAAATAATGTATATTAGAAAACTTAAAACAATGCAGGGTTAAAGGAAGAATTATATCCATCAATATGTTGATGAGAGAAAATGCAAACCTATACATACAAATTCACAAAAACATTAAATAATATACTTTAAAACACACTGTTGAGTTCAAAATAAATGAACCTGGAATTCTTGTGGTTTAGACTCAAAGAATGACCATAAAGTCCATGGAGAAACTTATAAGTTAAAGTCACAGACACTGTGTATGTTGCTTCAAATACTGCCTCTAGTATCTAGGAATTAAATATTTATTTATGCAGGATCATTCTGGCTGGCGATGGAGAGTAGGATCCCTTAACGAAATGACTAAGTAAGACAAGTGTGTTAACAAGGTGACATAGAAACATATTTCTATCTAGGACTCAGTTAGAAGGAAACATAACCTATGAAAAGGTGAAACTAAATGACTTTTGTAGAAATTCCCAAGTTTTCCTCCAACTTGAGGAATTAATGTAAAGCCCCCTTTCATATTATTGAAAATCCTGGTATTACCAGCAGAAACATGCCTTTAAAAAGCTCTGTATTAACATACATTGATGGGGTTAAGAATACATATATATACATATATATATGTAAAGATTTTTTAAAGTATGGAAGAAAACACATGAATATCATGATGACCCCAGTTTATGGTAGCTTATTTGAATACAAAATGTACAGTCTACATTCGAAAGGACTAGCATATTTAACTATATTCAAAAAATGAATAATAGGTCTATGTCAAACAACAAAATCGAAGACAGAGCTATCCCATAAAACTGCAATATTTAAGTTCAGGTACCTATGAAAAAATTAGTATTTATATAATGTATATATAAAGTATAAATCACCTGACGAATGGATCAAGAAGATGTGGTATATATACACGATGGAGTACTACATGGCAATGAGAGGGAATGACATATGGCCATTTGTAGGAAAGTGGATGGACCTTGAGGGTGTCATGCTGAGCGAAGTAAGCCAGGCAGAGAAGGACAGAAACCATATGTTTGCACTCATAGGTCTAACAGGAAAACAGGAGAAACCTAATGGAGAACCAGGGGGAGTGGAGGAGGGAGAGAGAGTTGGGGAGAGAGAGGGATGCAAAACTTGAGACTATTGAATGCTGAAAGTGAACTGAGAGTTGAAGGGGAAGGGGGAGGGGGGGAAAGAGGTGGTGGTGATGGTGGAGGGCACTTATGGGGAAGAGCACTGGGTGTTGTATGGAAAACAATTTGACAATAAAATATTATGAAAAAAAGTAATTGACTGTCATAAAAAATGTATAAATCAAAAACAAAAGTGAAAGAAATGAAAACTATGATCAAATATAAATTTAAAATTTTACGGTAGAGATACCTTGAATTTTCACTAATCAGTTTGAAAAAAATGATTAAATGAACTACTAATCAAAGAACTGCAAGTTAACACACACTATGTGATACTATTGTAAATTAGCCAGAGAAAGGCACTTAAGTCTGACAATACCAAGTATTCAAGAGATGTGTAAATATAGGAATTTCAGGAAACTATTAGATGAAGTGTAAATTGGATAAAAATTATTGTATATAAATTTGGAAATCCAAATTATAGCATATCAAAAGAGTAGAAATTTCCTTTGGCCCACTTAGACTAGAAAGAGTATACCACGTATTCATAAGGAGATAAGTATTAGAATACACACTGTAGAATTATCTTTTGCTAATTATGGCAACTTTGGAAAAACATAAACTCTCAACTATAAAAGAAATGAATATTATCTATTAATATAATGTATACTTTACATCAATAAAAATGAATAAACAAGTTCTTAGTGAGTAATAATAAATTATAGCACATAAACAGGTTCAAAATATATTCACATAATAAACAAGTTTATAAAGTAGAAAAAAACTAAAATTTTATGCACAACAAAAAAATTTTCATGTTACAATGCAAATAATTTTTCTTAGTATAGGAGAGTGCTTATCATCATCTAAGATAGATAGATGATTTAGATATAGATATATAGACAAATGTTCATAAAAAATAGAGAAAAACAAAATACAGTGAAGGGCCCTAAAAGGAATGTATGTGTATGGATTGATTATTAGTCTTTAATCAACCAACATAATACAAAGGTTTATTACTAATAGGTTTAAAACATCAGAAAAGGTGGACTCAGATTTTAAAAAATTAACTCAAAGGAAAGAAGATGAAGAGAAAAAGGGGTACAAGGAATGGATGAGATAAACAGTAAGCATTTATTAAGACTATAGATTTAAACCAAATGATATTAATAACCCCCTTTTATGTAAATATTCTTAACGTACCCATTTAAAGGCAGGGCTTGTCTGATTGCATAAAAATTCAAGATTAGAGTGCATGTTGAGTAAAGAATACCAATTTTAAGTATAGAGACTTCACTAGGTTAAAAACAAACAGAAGAGAAAGTGTGACCATGTTGATTAATCAAGTCAAAGTTCCAATGACTATATTCGTAGCATGAAAAGTATATTTCAGTTAAGAAATTATTAATAAAAATAAAAAGAATCATTTCATAATGTCCCAGTGGTCAAATTCTCAAGAGAACTCAATAATCCTAGATATTTATGAACAAACTATAAAATTTCAAATTATAAGAAGTAAAGAAAAATGATATAGTTTCTCGAAGAAATACATAAATCCACAAGATTTCAACACTCCTCTCCCCAATAATTGATAGACAAAGTAGACAGAAAAATCAGTAAAGATATAGAAGACTTTATCAACACTATTAACCAGCTTCACCTAATTAAATTGTCTAGAACAGTTTATTCAAAACAAAATTCAGTTTATTTTCAAGTACGTTCAGAACAATTACCAAGATAGAATATATTTGGAGTCTTAAAATAAGTCTCATTAAATAGAAAATGATTTAAGTATTGCAATATACGTTCTCTGATCACTAAACAATTAAATTAGAAATCAATAATAGGAAAATGTATAGAAAATGACCCAATATGGAAGTAACTCACTGGCCAAGGAAGAAATCAAAAAGACAAATTAGAATGTATTTTAAACAGAATTAAGGAATTCCACTAAACTGGTACATAAGGTGAAATGTAGGAAAACAAATCCCTATATAAGACATATATCTGCATATCTAATAAAGCATACAGAATATAAAAGCGAGTATCAAATCTCAATTAGAACACACAAAATTAAATGTGAGCATAATGTTTGAACTTACACTTCCACAAAGATGATAAAGAGACAGCAAATATGCACTTGCAAAGACACTACACTACATTAGTAGCTGAGGAAATGCAAATATAATACACAATGAGTTATCACCATACATTTTCAAAAAGTCTAAAATTAAAGGGGATCCTGAGTGGCTCAGTCAGTTAAGCATCCGACTTCAGCTCAGGTCATGATCTCACGGCCTGTGAGTTCGAGCCCCACGTTGGGCTCTCTACTTATAGCTCAGAGCATGGAGCCTGCTTCAGATTCTGTGTCTCCTTCTCTCTCTGCCCCTCTCCTGCTTTCTCTGTCTCTGTCTCTGTCTCTGTCTCTCTCTGTCTCTCTGTCTCTGTCTCTCTCAAAAATAAACATAAAAAAATAAAAAATATATAAAGTCTAAAATTAAAAAGGCTGATCATAGCAAGTATTGGTGACAATAAAGGACAATCCTTCTGGGGGGATTATAAATGTTCATAAAAAATAGAGAAAAACAAAATACAGTGAAGGGCCCTAAAAGGAATGTATGTGTATGGATCAAAACACAGGTTTGGTGGTTTCTCATATGGTTAAATGTACATTTCCCACATTATCAAATTATTCTTTTACGTGTTTACCCAAGAGTAATGAAAGTG